>PVHX01018056.1:0-38179 GCA_004024805.1 Geosciurus inauris
ATTGGGTTCTATAATCCTTTAAATAATCTTTACTATTAGTATCCCTATTTTACAGTTGAGACTGAGGCACCAAAGAGTTAAATGACTTACTTCATGTCCCTGAGCTTGTACAGAGTGGAACTAGACCTTTAACCTAGATCCTTTAACTCCCAAACCCTGTTTCCTGCTCCTGCTGGTGGGAGGCAGCATGCATGCAATGTGGCTGTGTGTGGTGGAGGTGGGTGGGCAGTTTTGTGGAAGACTGGTTTCAGTTAAAACCCTTCTTACATCCTTTGTAAACCTTTTTATTTTTATTTTTTAAGCAGCAACAGTGCCCCTTGCTTACTTTCTTCTAGGTCTTTGCTTGGTTAGTCCCATCACCCAAGCCCATTGTAGACCCCATGCTAAACAGGGCTAAAACTTCTTTTTTCTCTCATCTACTCTCAGGTCATACTTCAGTATCATCTGTTCCTTATCAGCTGTGCCTGTGTTGAATTCCCATTTAGTTTAAAACAGTTTTTCTACTTAGCATATTGTAGTTCCCACCAAGCCTGTCAGACTTGTGTTTGTTTGCATTTATTCCTTTTCAGCATGGAATGCAGAGATTAGAATCATAAAGGTTGTATCTTCTCTAATTTATTCAAAGCAACTAGAAGCTAAATGGGAGAAGTCAGTAATGTTTTTTTGAAATTTCCTAAAGGTTATTCTTTTTAGCTTACAAAAGCTAGTAACTAAGTATGTTTTGAGGTATTATTACCATCTCCTATGAAATCTAAGTCCTCTAGAATCTAAGACTTGAAAGGGATTGGCAAAATTTTCCACTTTAATTCTGACTTTGGTCTGGAAGACCTTTGTAAGACAGTCCATGTAATCTGTGTTTAAGTATGAAGCAACCCACCTGGTAATCCTAGTGACTTGGGATGTTGAGGCAGGAGGATTGCAAGTTCAAAGCCAGCAACTCACGAGACCTGTCTCAAATAAAAAATAAAAGGGGCTAGGGATGTGGTTCAATGGTTAAATGTCCTGGGTTCAATCCCTGGTGTGTGTGTGTGTGTGAGTGAAGTGACCTTTTTCCCCTTTTCTTGAAGAGATAGTTCATAGGTATTCTTGATTTTTTTCCTGTCAAGCTGAAATTTATGATCTTAAGACATGTACCTTGGGGCTGGGATTGTGGCGCAGTGGTAGCGTGCTCGCCTAGCACGCGTGAGGCACTGGGTTCGATCCTCAGCACCACATAAAAATAAAATAAAGCTATTGTGTCCACCTAAAACTAATAAATAAATAAATATTAAAAAAGAAAAAAAAAGACATGTACCTTTTGGTTCTGGTCTCCCTGAAGAAGCAACAGCAGGGAGCAAGCCCATTTCTCTTTCTGTGTGTCAACTATAAATATTTGAAGAGCACCAGCTACCCCACTTCAGTGGGTTTTTTCCTTTCTTTTTCCCAGAGACCCGGTGTGAGCTCTTTGGATCATCCTTTGACTTCTAACTCTTCCCTGATCTACTGTTCTGTGTCCGTTGGGGAAAACCTTTAACAGGTGGCTCCAAGAATTGAACGCCAGTCTATATTTGTACACTTTAAAAAAAAAATTTAAAGGCAAAGTATGTTTCTATCTTGACATATTTTCATCATACAATTTTAGCCCAAATGAAAATGTATTTGTTTTGTCATAGAACATCTTAACCAATAGATATAGCAGTCGTCTGTGAACTTCATGATTATGTTGATTTTTTTTAAAAATTTGAACAAAAAACCAAAGGCAGCCCTGTGATGAACTCTAGAAATCTTCCCTAGTATCCTTGAGTATCATTGTGTAGCCTACCAGGAGTTCCTCAGTCTGTAGTATCATCAAGACATATTTATCATATGTTAGAAACTACAATTGCCTCTTTTTTTTTTTTAATATTTATTTTTTTAGTTGTAGGCGGACAGAATATCTTTATTTTATTTTTATGTGGTGCTGAGGATTGAACCCAGTGCCTCACGCGTGCTAGGCGAGAACGCTACCACTGCGCCATAACCCCAGCCCTACCATTGCCTCTTGAAATCGACATAAATGTGCTGTAGACTCCTCAGTGTATCATTCCTTTCTTACTGAAGGCATATCTGTGGTTTCATTTCCTAATTGCCCATGGACCATTGTGATGGCATATCCCACTTATTTGTTTAATGTGTGAGTGAATGAGTAAATAAATGAACCTCATTAGTCATCTACCCTTAACATTAGGAAAAAACCATGAAATATTTCAAACATAAAAATAGAGGATAACATAACCCATATGTCAGAACTCACTAATACCTGCACTATGGTGACAATATATGTCTAACCTGGCCCCAGCTAGGGATTCTACAGGGAAATGTCAATTGTGTTAGTTGCCTTTTGTCTTACCCATATGGGTTTGAGTTTTTCAAATGTCAGTTTTTTGTTTTGTTTTGTTTTGTTTTTTTAGTTGTAGGTGGACACAATGTCTTTATTTTACTGCTTTGTATGTGGTGCTGAGGATCGAACCCAGGGACTCATGCATGCGAGGCAAGCGCTCCACCGCTGAGCTACAGTCCCAGCCCTCAAATGTCAGTTTTTTCTTGCAAATTCAATTCTGATGTATATTTTTCTAGAAATAATTCTAATTTGACTTCAAAATGTTTTCAAATGCTGTTATTTGTACTTGAGTTATCTTAAAACCATTTTCCTTTTTTAAAATGGCATTTAGAGAAAAAAAAACTAATAATTTTGTTAAAAAATATGTGCTTCACATTGACTTAGAGACAGAAGTTAAATTAAGCTCCACACCTGTTCTTATTCCTCAGCCCTAAAGATAGCCACCCTCTTGTCCATTATTTTATAGTTCTTCCTGTATTTGTATCCACAAGCAATATATATGTTACTGTTTGATGTGTTTTTTTAATTTACTAAAAAAGATACTGATGTACTGGGGTTTAATATTGTCTTATCTTAAAGACATTGTCCATGTTAATGTGCATAGATCTCTTATTTAAACTGCTTGTATATTTTAATTAAACTACTGAATTACTAATTTCCTTTTTGATGAGCATTTGGATTGCTACCAGTTTTTTTTGTTTTTTGTTTTGGCTATAAAAGTCCACAGTCTTTTATCTGAAATCCTTAAGAACAAACCACTTTGGAATTCAAGTTTTTTTGAAGCTTTTAGGAAAGAAATGTGTTACATGCACCCTATGTTATGTAACATCCCAAACATCAGGACACCATGAAATACTGCAGTAAAATTTCACACTTTGTAGAATAAACAAAAATCATAGATTAATGTCTGGTCATTTTTTACCACTGAATTAATTTGTTACAGACTTATAAAAAATTTGGAATTTGAGACCATTTTGGATTTTAGAATTATGGATGGTGGGTTATGGGCCTGGATGAACACACCTGTTGCAAATGCCTCCTCAGTAAATGCCAGATCCCTCTAGGACATATTGCTGGAAGTGGAATGTGAGGTCATACAGTAGATGTGTATTGATTCTACTAGATATTGTCAGAAACCCATTACAGTGTTCTACCAGTTCATAATCCTACCAGCCATGTATGAGAGTTCTAGTCTCCTCACATTCATGTCAGTGTGTGTTCTCACACTTTAAACTACTTGTCAGTCTGTGGAGCATTGTTTTTGACATGTTTTCCTGAGTTACTAGTAACGTTGAGCATCTCTTCACATAGTTATTGGCCATTTGGTTTTCCTTTTCTGCCATTTGCCCTTTGTCCACTAAAAAAAAAATACTTCGTTTGGCTTTTCCTGTTGATTTGGAGCAGTGCTTTGTATATTCTGGACATGGTTCTTTGTTATCTGCTGCAGCTATCTTCCAGTCCGCCATCTTTTAATTTTTTGTTTTGTTTTGTTTGTTTTTATTATTAGAGAGTGCCCAGGGGTGCCACTGAGCCACATCCCCAGTCCTTTTTGTCCTTTTTATTTATTTTTTAAATTTTGAAACAGTCTCACTAAGTTGCGTAGGGCCTCAATAAATTGCTGAGGCTGGCCTCGAACTTGAGATCCTCTTGCCTCAGCCTCCTGAGCTGCTGGGATTATAGGCATGTGTCACCATGCCTGACCTTCAAATTGTTTTTTATGGTGCTTTAGACATAAAGAAGTTGTTTTGTTTGGCGCTGAGGTTGTGGCTCAGTGGCAGAGCGCTTGCCTTGCACATGTAAGGCACTGGGTTCGATCCTCAGCACCACATAAAAATAAGGAAACAAAATAAAGACACTGTGTCCATGTATAACTAAATAAAAAATTTAAAAAAAAAAGTAGTTTTGGTTTTTTTTTAAAGATTTTTTTTTTTAGTTGTAGATGAACACATGTCTTTATTTTATTGCTTTGTATGTGGTGCAGAGGATCGAACCCAGGGCCTCACGCATGCGAGGCAAGCGCTCTACCACTGAGCTACAATCCCAGCCCTAGTTTTGTTTTAATGTCAAAATTTTCAGTTTTTTCCTTTGTGGTAATTTTTGGATTTTATCATATATAAAAAATCTTTTAACCTGAGGCCATTTCTGTATGCCTGTATTTTTTTTATAAAGTTTGAAAGCCTTGCTTTTTATATTTAGGTGTTAAACTACCTTCAGTTTGTTTTTGTGTGTGTGTGTGTGTGTGTGTTTCATAAAGTGTCTTTTTTCCATATGGATAACAAATTGAGTTGTCAGCCTGTATTGTAGTCCATTATTTTCCAACTGATTTATGTCACCAACTTCCCAAATACATGGGACTATTTCCTCTTAGGTCAAGGTTAGGGTGTGTCTATGTCCATCTGTCCCTGCACTGCTACCATATTTTAATTATGGCTCTGTAATTATTTAATTATGGCTCTGTAATAAGTCTTAATAGCAGGTGGGTGTTGTCCCTCCACATGTCTTCAGAGTTGTCTTGGCTGGTTTTTGCTCTGCTCCCCAGGTTTTTGTATTTTTTAAAATTTATTTTAATTAGGTATATATGACAGCAGAATGCATTTTGATTCATTGTACACAAACAGAGCACAGTTTTTCATTTCTCTGGTTGTACATGATGTAGTCACACCGTATGTGCAGTCACACATGTACCTAGGGTAATGTTGCCCATCTCATTCCACCATCTTTCCTAGGTTTTTGTATTTTTATGTTGCTATTCCTGTTGATAATGCTGCCAACTTTATGATTTGCTTTATTAAGGCACCTTGTAAATTTACCTCACTGCCTACATCCAGGCCTTCAGCAAAGTCCTAATTCTGCTGTTCTCCATAGGCATTCTCTTGGTTACGCTGATCCAGATGTCCCACAGGGTGGTTCCACATGGTCAAGCTGCATTTCTAACATTAGCCTCCATTCCTCCACATGCCCCCATTCCAAAATATCCTGGACTTACCTTACTGAAGCAGCTCTCTGGTTGCAGACTCTAATAGTGATTTCTAGTGCTCAAGGGTCACGGTTTTGCCTATAAGTACTCTGGAAGTTCTTAGATGGCCTAGCTTCTGGTGTCTGAGTCATATTTAGAAGCTACAAGGAGGCCCCAGAAAAACTGGAGGTAAAATGAAACCAAATTTGAGCTCCTGGCTGGCTGGCGTTGGTAAATTTGGAGTCAGTCAGTCGTACCCACCATGAAGGAAGATTAGTGACCTTTTCCTTCAGGCCTGGGGATGAGGCCCTTTTCACTTGGGCTCTAATGTGAGGAGACTAAGCTTCAGGAGGTAGTTCTTTGGGCTAGCATAAGTAATATTCCAGGGACTGATGATGGGGGACTACTAGGAGGGGTTCTGAGGGTGGCCTTGGCCAAGTTCTGGAAAGCCTCCAGAGAGTGCTCTAGTGCCTTATAACTGGGATCCTGTCGCATTTCCAAATCAGATGGCAGTACCTCTCTATTGCCAGGGAAAGATGTTTACCAAACAGGAGATCCTGTCTTTCAGGCCTTCCTCTGAATGGTTTCCTCATCCTTCTCCAACAAACGTTCCTTCAAGCAGACCACCCTGCCAGTAATCCACACAGCATGCCTTGTGTGCATTTAGGCATATCATTTTCTTAATATCTTCCTTCACTAAATCATGTCTTCTTTCTTTAAAGTACTGCTCAGAACTCTTCCATCCACAAAAGTTCCCAGCTTACACTTTCTCAGCTCCAGCCCTTCTAATTTTTTTTGCTTCACACCACTGTGAAAAGTACCTCAGCTTTCTGTTTGTTTACATTTATGTGTGTTGGTTTTCTTGTAAATCTTCTCAGAGCTTTTTCATGTCTATCTGGCCTGTCATTCCTAATTACATTGTTTCTCAAGGACAATGATTCTATCTCCCTTGCCCTTTGACTCTTGCTAGTACAGACCAGTGCTCAGCACATTGGGTCATAGAGCAGATAGTGGGATTGGTTGGATTTCAGTTGAAGTTTTTCACTTGCTGTGTGACCTTGAACAAGTTACATAACCTTTCTGGATTCAATCATCTTATTTATGAAATGAGGACAATGATAGTACATTCTTCACAGGGTTATTGATTTAGCAGTGTCTTGGATACAGTAAGGACTCACTAAATGCTGCCTATCAGTATTATTAATATTAGTGTTTGGCTATTAGAAACTATACCAAAACATGTGGCCCAAAGCATCACATACAAATTTTTCAGTTCAGCAGTGCTGTCAGTTTAAATCAGTTACGTGTTGGCATCAGAAAAATTGTCTTTCCTCACTGAAGTGCTGTTGATTATTCCTGTCTCACTCATTTCCTCCTCCTTCCTTTGATAGGCAGGTCCACGAGATCCAGTCTCACATGGGACGCCTGGAGACCGCAGACAAGCAGTCTCTGCACTGTGAGTAATTAACTACTGAGACCAGAGTCCTTTCTCTGATGACACGGTGCTAATGGGCTGGGTTTCCTGACTGGGTTCTGCCTCAGGGCTTAACGATTCAGTGTGGAATGAATTTTGTTGTTAGGGTGGACAGAAAAACCCTATAGCAAAGTCACTGATTTCCTTGATTGTGCCCTTTGGAATCCCGCAAGTCTTATCCCCCATTACCCCTCCACTCAACCTGACATGGCCCTATGGGAATGGAAGTTCTTTCCCCCCATCTGTCTTAATCTAATTACCTAGTCCTTAGAGGAATGCACTCCATAAAAATTCAGAGATGTTTAACTGGAATTGGCCATTTCTTCTAAGCTGAGAACTCTGGCTTTTTAGGAGGATTATTCAGAAACGAACAGCAATATTAATTAGTTTAGTTCCCACACCATGGTTTCCTTTGAGAAGCTTGCTAGGTTTTGTTATTTGGCTTTATTCTGTTCCAGTAAAGGGCCCTTTTTCTGGGTCGACATGCAGACACTTCTGCAGAATCTCCTGTCATCTTACTGCCTGGCTTTCAGCTATGCTATGTCCTTTCTCGCTTCCCTCGTCTCTGTCCACAGCTCCAAGTGTCTCTTCTCTTGCCTCTGTGCCCCACAGCATCCTAATCTCAACTGTTTGTGTTTGCTGCAGGCATAAAGGCCTAGGAAGGGGCAGTGCCCTTGCTGTCACTCCTTGATGGGGCAAGGAGCCTAGATGCTTTCTTTTGTGCCAGTTCGATTTCTGTCCACTAGACTATGTTTACCTTCCCAACAATCTCATTGTTACATGATTAGAAATGGAAAAGATGTCATTTTGACTGCCTTATCAGAAGGGATAAGGAAAATAACTCTATTTTCCGTATCTTTTTACCTCTGGATTCTTTCCTAGGCCTTTCCTATTGATACTTGATCTATTCTGGGGACTCCAGTGTAGCTCAGCCCACCCATTCTTACAGAAAGCCTTAACGGCACTTTGCTCTTTATGTTTCTATACTAATCTTCTCTTTCCTTTGTGACTTTTTTTTAACTTTATTACTGTAGGGAATTCATTTGGCATTTTTTTAACTAGGTATTTTTATGTCTGAGATCAATCTCAAAGGAAAAGAGACCTACATAAGAAAACTTAGATTAAAATATTTATTTGAATAACCTTTTAATGTTTTATTTTCTGAAAGTGAGATATTTCTATAGATCTACCCTTAGCTTTTAAAAAATTATTATGGCATTAACTGTGTGTGTGTGTGTGTGTGTGTGTGTGTGTGTGTGTGTGTGTTTGAAACAAGGTTTTTAGTATATCTTGGATTTTCTTCCATTATTCATTTGTGTATACATTTCTCTCCTTTTTGAAATAAATTATTTTTTAGTTTATTGGACATGGGGAAAATATGTTTGGTTTATCATTCTAATTTAAGTTCACTGTTTTTTCCAGCAATTATTCTTTTTTCTCTTTTATGCAGTAGTAGAAAATGAAATCCAAGCAAGCATAGACCAGATATTCAGCCGTCTAGAACGTCTGGAGATTTTGTCCAGCAAGGAACCCCCTAACAAAAGACAGAATGCCAAACTGTAAGTGCTGACCTCTGACATGGCCCTGATCCCCAGGCTACCAGGGAAGGCCTTCCTCCCAGGGAGGTGAGAGAATATACTGAAAATCCATGTACATGTTGAAAAACTAAGACAGTGCAAAGATAAATTCCCCGAAAGGGCACAGTTCTTGAGTGTTATCCTCTCACAGTCAAAGCCTGTGAGGTAGCAAAGCGTGGTGGCGCACGCCTGTAATCCCAGCACTTTGGGAGGCTGAGACAGGAGAATTGCAAGTTCAAAGCCAGCCTCAGTGAGGCTAAGCAACTCAGACCCTGGCTCTACATAAAACACAAAATAAGGCTGAGGATGTGTGTGGCTCAGTGGTCGAGTATCCCTGAGTTCAATCCCTGGTACCAAAAAAAAAAAAAAAAAAACAAAGCCTGTGAGGTCTGCTGACAGAAGCCTGAAATACAGTGCCTCCTTGGTGGTGTTTTGGCATTTTGCCTCTAGTTCTATTTTGCTGACCAGACCCCTGACCACTTGAAGCCTAATGCTGCCAGGGAGTTTGGCTCCGCTCTTTAATTCCCACTGGGTTCTTGTTTGAAATGAAATCATGCTCTTACTTCAATCAGTCTTGTTTATAATGAAATACTGATCTAATGTTTGATACTCCACCATGAAATTAAAATGAAACCACCCTCAATGCCTCCATCCAGCCCTTGCTTGCTCCTAAAAAGTTTTATGAAACTTCATTGATGCTTTGCTTCAAAGATGCCCTTGAGCTTCTTCCAGGAGAGCGATATAATCCAAAGAAGGTCAGGAAGGGGTCATCAAACCTCCTGTCACCTGTTCCCTATCATGCATCCAGAATCAGAAGCCAGCAGATATTTAAGTAAAGCTGGTGGAATCTTGTGTGTAAGCACCCACTTTAACCTCAGGCCTCTTCTTTACTTTCAACATCATTGATCCATATCACATTTCAGGGGATGGTATAGGGAAAAGTAAGGAAATGTCCTCTGTTCTGAATACAAGGCCCAGCTGCCTCAAATTGTGCCGCACTGGGTTCCTGGAATTTAATCTCTGTCTTCATCAATTCCAGTCGAGTTGACCAGTTAAAGTATGATGTCCAGCACCTGCAGACTGCTCTCAGAAACTTCCAGCATCGGCGCTATGCCAGGGAGCAGCAAGAGAGACAGCGAGAGGAGCTTCTGTCTCGTACCTTCACCACTAACGTAAGCCAGGCACCGAGGGGGTCGGCAGGCACTCAACAGATTGTTGGGGCTCAGCTCAGGTCGCTGAGCTTCATCTTTGTAGGGGGATATCTGAAACAGACTGACAAGGAGGAGACCAACTGGAAATGACAGGGGACTTTATGCATTGCCACCGAGACTAAATCTAGACTGGAATTTCTTTTTTCCAATCAAAAACCTGAAGAGGAAGCAGTTAAATTGAGGGATGGGCAGAGGTGAAAATTACCTGGTTCAGCTGTCCAATGCACAGAGGTGAAAGTTCACATGGTCGAAATGTTTTTGTCATCAGATAGAGACAGATGATTAGAACTTAGACCACTGGTAGAGAAGGCAGCATTTCAAAGCTGCCTCCAGGCAATTGCCATTATGTTGTGTATGTGTGTGGTTCCAGTGTCAGATGCATTAAAATGTTTTTGCCTGTAGTCTGAACAGCAATTTAGAGGAATTTGTTAACAGATGTTTAGTGTTGGATGGACTGCTTGGCTCGAGTCTGAAAATGGCCTGGTGGTTTGCATATTTCCTTTCTTAGACACCATTGTCTTTGCCCTTTAGTCTCAGTAGGATCATTCCCTGCACATGGTTGCAGAACATACTGGCCTTTTCTGTGTCCTGCATAACATACTGGCCTTTTCTGTGTCCTGCATAACATGTTCCACCAAATGAGGTGGGTCTGGGGTTTTTATATTTTGTTCCTTATTAGAGGGGTTTTTTTTTCTAAAGGGGTGTTAGCTTTCTAAGCCTGTTACTGGAATTCACATCATTTCCCACTTTGCAGATGTTTAACTCTTATTGCTCCATCTATGCATCGTAGTAAATTTCCCCCAGTGCATCAGAATGTGCCTCCACAGGTTTTATTTCTCCAGGATAAGCAGTCAGGTCAGAATGACCAACAGTTCAAAAATGTAATGCACTGTAAAGATATACTGAATGATGCTGTGTGGGCTTTTTTTGATAGTTATGATATTGCATCAGGCATATTTTAGGCTGGGATATCTCTGAGGATTATTTTATTACTTACCAGCCTGATGTGACTGTGTATACAGTAGGCCCTTAATAAACATTAACCTGCCAAATGAAACTTCTTCCTGGTCACATTGCCATCTGGAGCCATAATAATTTTCCTGGGAGATAATGACCTATCAGTGATACCTTTTCTGGTAGGAAGGTAAAAAAGATTTGCACATCAAAGACAGTTAATAATTGTTATCAAATAAAAGAAGAGAAGTTTCTCATTGATTTCTAGGGGAGCAGGTAATAGGGATTGAACACAAGTGCGCTTTACCACTGAACTATATACCAAACCCTTTGTTTCTTCATTTTATTTTTTCGAGACAGAGTCTCGCTAAGTTGCTGAAGCGGGCCTCAAACTTGCAATCCTCCTGCCTCAGCCTCCTGAGCTGCTGGGATTATAGGTGTGTGCCACTGTGCCCAGATCATTGATTTTTTTTTTTTTTTTTTTTTAAACACTGGAGTCTCTTGACCCACTTAGCATTAGCTCTGTGCAGAACACTAAGGTGCTGAGGGCTAAGTGTGAAAATATTAATAAAATGATTCCTCTAGCTGTGACACTCTTATATTAGTAGGGGTGATTGAAAATTTGCATGTGAGAGATGGTTCTAAACTTGCGCAGCTGAGAAAAGAAGGCTTAATCCCTGTACCAATGGGAACTGGGGTGTTAGATGGTCAAAACAGCATTGCTTGGCAGGGGTTTGTGCTTGTCAGAAGGCGGGAAGAAGAAAAGAACATTGTCACAGTTGGTGATGACTTGCTTCTGTCCACAGTCCACTTTGAGTATGAAATGAGAGCTGTGAGGATTGATCCTGGTGTCTCTCTCTTCAGTATGGTTAAGAAAGCAGGCCCTGCATTTAGTACCAGGATTCCTGTCTTGCTGGACATCTTACCAGCTATGTGATCTTGGACAGTTATTTCATCTCTCTGCAGTTTGTTTCTTCATCTATAAAATGAGGATAATTAGAGTAACTAATGCAGAGAATGAGGATAGAGTGAGTTTATAGTAATGAGCCTATAAAGTAGAAAGCTCTTGATCAGTACAGATTGAGCATCCTTAATCTGAAAATCCAAAATCTGAAATGCCACAAAACCTAAAGAAGCATTTTGGATTTAAATTTTGGATTAGGGCTACTCACCTGGTAAAATCTTGGCTAATATTCCAAAATCTGGAAAACTCAGAAATCTGAGATACTTCTGGGCCCAAGCATTTTGTTTTTCCTCTCTCCATTTTTTTTGCACTTTTCGTGTGTACTTGGGAGTGTATTCCCATCCTGAACACCATTAGACTTTAGTAGAAAGCATAGGCTCTTTGATCCTTAGTCTCAACTAATTGGAGGGATCAACTATAGATAAAATAGCTAAAGAACAAAAGGAAACATTTAATGTTGCATTAAGGGGAAGCCAAGTCAGGGAACATTTGGAACAGCTTTATTAGTAGTCAGAGAAAGCTTTTATGAGAAATGCAGTGAGATCTTGAAGGAATAGTTTTTCCTAAGAAGAAATGATAGAGGCAGAAATCAGCAATACTTGGTGTAGCAAAAGAGTGACAGTTCTGAGAAAATGAGCTTGCTGTTCTTTGTAAATGGAAGCCTTCCACACTTTGCTTTCCTTTTTCTTCCCTGTTGGGTTCTCTGATTCTTACATCATTCCTTCTGGCTGTTCTGGCTTGGCCTTGACTGCAAGGTAGAACAGTCAGAAGCAGTGGGACCCCTGGAGCTGACAAGCAAGCATAGTTAATCAAGTGCCTGCATTTCTTTCACAGGACTCTGACACCACCATACCAATGGACGAATCACTGCAGTTTAACTCCTCCCTGCACAACATTCACCACGGCATGGATGACCTCATTGGAGGCGGGCACAGTATTCTGGAGGGACTGAGGGCCCAGAGACTGACCTTGAAGGTGGGGTCCCTACTGGAGAACAGGGAGAAGGCCTTTTGTTTTGGCCTCATCCAACAGTTTGAAACTGTTTACATTTTGATTATGTGTCCTCAAATTGTGATATTGTAATAGCAAGGGTTTCCTTGAGTTTTCGATTCTTCTTGTTGGAGTTGAATTATTATAAGCCCCAGAGTGACCAAATTCCTGAGAGCCACAAAGTGGCCCCGCTTAACATCTGGGTCTTTCCTCATCTACTGAAACTACATGGAATTGACTGCTACTACAGGGGGCCCAGTAATAGGCTGAGAAGATCTGTAATAGGATCTCCCCTGCTCAAATTAAGGTACAGTTGCACCTTAGCTAGTTTTCCCTGAGGATCTCAACTGTGCACTGCCTTGCTGCAGTCCTGAATTCCCATGGGTGGGTCTTTGTATTGCCTAAAACTGCAGTAGATAGCTTCACAGTAGATTGCTTCTAAGCTTCTAGAGCACATAGTGAGGATTCTCAGTGACTCTTTATTCCTAGAAGCCCTGTCCTGTTGACATTAAGATTCTGACACCCTGGGGGTGGTTTACAGGAACAGGACACAGACTCTAATGTTAGTTGTGCTGTTTCAGCCTCAGCCCTTTTCCTGTGTCAGCCCCGGTGGCTGATGGGGTGTGGGCTTTGCCTGTTATCAGGGTGTGGTCCTGTAATGAAGAACTCCCAGCCACTAAGCTGTGAGAAACTGTCACTCAAAAGTGTGAGCTTTATCTTAGTTTTTGTTGGACCACATGGAGCCTGTCAGCTCGGCAGGACTCCATACATTTCTGAACAGCCCCCTTCCATCCTTACCAGGGAGAGGGTCAGGCAAGCCAGAGACACTCACCTGCTGCTGACAGTTGGCAGCAATTCAGATGGCCTGGGAGGGTGCTGGCCTTTCAGAATAGCCCCCTGTACTAATTTAACCAGGCCCTGTACTAATTTAACCAGGTACTTGTTGATGAGCCTACCCTTCCTGTAAAGAACTACTGCTCTCTTTTTCATACCTCTGCTCAAGAGTAGAGCACTTTTAGGATAAGACTCCATGTCACACTAATGGAAGAGCCAGTGGGGGGTAGAGTTTATTGTTAAAGCAAAGCTTAGCTTCCTTGAAGTCTGGTGGCACTGAGGAGCCCAACTACCTTCTGCCACCTGCAGTGATAAAGTGCTAGGGAGCCTGTCTAGGTGTGGGGGGTTGTACCTCAAAGTTTCTGGCTCACTTTACTCTGCACACCTAGTCTGCTACCTGTCTTTTGCCTCTTGATTCCCTCCACCTGCCTCTGTCAGGGAATTTTCTGCCTAAATCATTTGAAAGGAACACTGGAAAGAGCATGAGGAAACTGGGCTAAAGCACCCTAATGATTGAGGCCAGTTCATGTTTGAAAAAAAATTTTTTTTGAAAGTTACAGTTATTTTAAGTGATTTTAGAAATTTGATTCTTGAACCTCACATTGATTAGTCTGCACTTTCAGAGCTCAGCAGGCTCTTCAGCAAGAAGCTCGTTTCACTGTCACCTTTCATGTCTTCTCTAACAGCAGACAAGTTTAACTTGAGTCTGTGTGCGTTCTCCCTCTCTCTTTTTTTGTTTTTTAAATATTTTGCAGTGCTGGATGGAACCCTGGGCCTTACACACTAGGCAGGTGCTCTGCCCTGAGCCTCATGCCAGCCCTGGAGATCTCTTCACAAGGCTGGTTAATCCTTGTGTGGACAGAATGTCGGTTCTGAATTTCTATCAGTGATGCCTCCTATTCCTCTTTCTTCCCTGGCCTCTTCTCTCAGTTGCTTATGAATGTGTGTTCATTTAAGAAAGTAGATGGTGCATGCCTGTAATCCCAGCAGCTCAAAAGGCTGAGGCAGGAGGATCACAAGTTCAAAGCCAGCCTCAGCAACTTAGGGAGGCCTTA
This sequence comes from Geosciurus inauris, assembly GCA_004024805.1. NCBI lineage: Eukaryota > Metazoa > Chordata > Mammalia > Rodentia > Sciuridae > Geosciurus > Geosciurus inauris. The sequence goes on from PVHX01018056.1 coordinate 14,375, forward strand.
AGCAACTTAGTGAGAACCTGTCTCAATATAAAAAATAAAAAGGGCTAAGGATGTGGCTTGATGGTTAAGCACCCTGGATTCTGTCCCTGATACCAAAAAAGAAAAAAGAAAAGAAAAACCGTGAGAGCCATAGTGGCACGTACCTGTAATCTCATCTGCTGGTACTGGAGGCTGAGGTAGGAGAACCGTTAGTTCAAGTCCAGCCTCTGCAACTTTGACTTGTCTCAGAAAATAAAAAGGACTGGGGATGTAGCTGAGTGGTAGAGCACCCCTGGGTTTAATCCCTAGTACCAGGAAGAAAAAAAAGAAAGAATGAGCCAGGTGCAGTGGCACAAGCCTGTAATCCCAGCACTTTGGGAGGCTGAGACAGGAGAATCACGAGTTCAAAGCCAGCCTCAGCAACAGCAAGGTGACACTAAGCAACTCAATGAGACCCTTTCTCTACATAAAACACAAAATAGGGCTGGGGATGTGGCTCAGTGGCGGAGTGCCCCTGAGTTCAATCTCCAGTACCAAAAAAAAAAGAAAGAATGGATGTGGGTAAGTTATGTCCATCCATCCAAGTACGATGAGTGTCTTGTGTATGTAAGTAACCTGGGGTCTGCCTGTGAATTCATTTATACTTGTTACTTCATAAACAATTAAATGTGCTTAAAAATTAGAAAGCAGTGAAGAACGGCAGGCTGGATGGTTTGAGCTGTTAATCTATGAATAAAATATCCTTTTGTTTTGGTGGCAACATTTACATAAGGGGCTTTTGGTCTTTGTTGTTGGTGTGTGTCTGTTGTGTTTCTTTCTTTCCCACTTCAAATTCTCTCATAAATATGGACTTTAACCCACACGTTATACTCAGTAGAATCCCTAAAGATTCTGCTCTACACAGTGACAGATTAGTATCAAGGATTATTGGAGGTAAGGAGCCAAGGGAAAGTTTTTCAATGTGGTCTCTAAAAACTATATTTGAGTTTTAAATTTGTTTATTGAAGTATAATTTATATATTGAGGCATACAGAGTTTATTTGTATAGCTTAGTGCATTTTGACAAAAACATCATGGTAGCACTCCTATCAAGTTGCTGACTATTGGGGCTGAGATGTGGCTCAGTGGTAGAGCGCTTGCCTAGCATGCGTGAGGCACTGGGTTCGATCCTCAGCACCACATATAAATAAATGAATAAAATAAAGATCCATTGACAACTAAAAAATATTAAAAAAAAAAAAAGTTGCTGACTATTTTTATCACCCTTAAAAGATTCCTTTGCCATTTCCTAGTCAAACTACCTAACTACCCCAGGCAACCACTATTCTGATTTATTTCACCTTATATTAGTTTTGCCTATTACTGAATTCATATTACCATTTATTCTACTATTCTTTGTGTGCCACCTTCCTCTGATATTGTTGAATTTGGTTCATGTTGTTACATGTTTGGTTATGGGTGGTAACTAGATACTTTTTATTGTTGAACAATATTCCACTGTGCAGATAGAACCTTGCTTTGGTACCCGGATCAAAAACTATTTGACCTGGGCAACCCCTATGGGGTCTCCTCTTGCCCCAGTAAGAGTTATGTTTTTATTCATACTTGAATAAATTCTACTCCTTTCACTCTGGCAAAAACAAAAACAACTAACTATAAGAGAGTGAATCTGTTTTTGGTGGATGTTTTTTTATATGCTCTGGGCATAACCAAGAAAATCTACTGGTAAAGCCCCAGCACGTGATAACCATCACCCACCATTGGCACAGTGGGTCAGTCTTTGTTTTCTTTCTCTTCTTATCTGCTGCAGGGGACTCAGAAAAAGATCCTTGATATTGCCAACATGCTGGGCTTATCTAACACGGTGATGCGGCTCATTGAGAAGAGGGCCTTCCAGGACAAGTACTTCATGATCGGCGGGATGCTGCTCACCTGTGTGGTCATGTTCCTCGTGGTGCAGTACCTGACATGAGCCAGCCACGCCCAGTGGCTGGGCAGCGTTCCCACCTCAAGACTGTGTGCGAGTGTGAGTGTGTGCACATGAGAGAGAGAAGGGCCTAGAGGCTGCCTTTTGGAATGTATGCCTGCCTTAACTGTGAACACCACTTGGGATCAAACTGCTCTGTTTTCTGTGACATCTTGGGGAGCTAGCGCCACCAAGATGCATGGTACTTAGTGAAGTTCTGATTCCCTCACCCTCACTCTCACTGGGGGAGGGAAGGGATGGCTTTGTCCACATGACTGGTGCGCACCTGCAGAAGGCTTCTGCAGTGAGCCTCGTGCATGGGACTGTCCACACTGTTCACACCTTGTCATCAGCAGCCTTTGTGGCTCCTAATGGATAGGCTGGGGCAAAAGCAGGAAGGAGAGGAAAGAGGCCTTTTCCTGCACCTGTTGTAGTGAATCAGTTTACATACTCTTGCTCCCAGCCACCCTTCCCCAACAAGTGACATATAGGTGACTAACTGCTAACACCCATCATCCTTTCCTGGAAGCAGCTACCTAGGAGAAGCAGACATTAAAGCTGTTGGCTGATAAGGATAAGCTTTTCCACACTGGTTGCTGGGTGTTTGTCCTTCCTGGTGTGAGGCCAGTGTTCCTAGGAGTGTTCAGTCTGGAGACTGAAGACCCAAGTCACCAATTTTTTTTTTCAAGTAGTAATAGAATGGTTAGCTCTTTTAAAATTCAGAGACTTCAGCTGAGCACCTACGCCCAGGCTTTGGTGGGCCTTTGACTCTTAGAAGGTAGCAATGAGCAGAGGCTAGTGATTGTCAGTTACAGTCTCATCTCTGACATCTCCATTTTTTGGCTCTCTTCTCTTGCATGAAATACATTAGCACCTGCCTAGCCAGGGTAGGTCACCCTGGAGATGTCCTTGATATATATATCCTTGTGAGAAAGGGACCAGAACCTTTCTCTTCTTTCCACCCCTGGATGAAGGCTACCAGTACCTGGAGTATTGTGGAATTCATTATAAAGCCAGTCTGTCCTGAAGTTCATCTAATGTGATAAATTTTTGAAAGTGCCAGAAAGACCCAGTTAGCATAGTTGTTCATCTGTCAGTGGCCCTGCCTATCCTACCAACCCTAGGCTTAGCCTCATGACAAGACAACATGACACTCAGAAGTCCCCAGAACTAGAAACCTGGTCAGTATTAACTCACCTTTGGTCATCCTACTTACATCCTGTAGCTTGAACTGTCCTCTGTCTTGTTTCCTTTCTGCTGTGTATGTTCTCTTCCCTCTCTTGCTCACCTGTTTCAGTAGCAATACTGGTCTCTTCAGGTGTATCTGTGGCATAACTCCCCCTTTGGTGAGTTTTCATAATTGTCACAGATTTTTAAGATGAATTTCCTGGGTACTAATTTTAGACTTCTGATCAAAGGGATTACCCATTACCCCTACCCTTCTGGGCTACAGGGACCCTAGATTTCCAGGAAGGAGGAATCTGTGACCCCTTCTAAAAAGGATTGACAGTCCTGCAGAGTGAAAACTGACCTGAAGCAGGGATGATGGGGCTGCAGCATCTTCAACCTGCCTTTGGGGAGACATTTTGAGGTCTTCACCATACTCAGCACAGAGTTCTTGGGGGTCCACAGAATGGATTATTAGGCTGCACAGACCTGGCCAACTTGTCTCCTGGGCACCTAAAGATCCTGCCAGATAGTACACTTTGGAGGAAGGTGTGCAAGTTGCAGCTGAGCCATTCAGACTTGAACTCTGGGAGACAGAACCCCTACAACCCCAACCCTGTTGGCTGGTAGGTGGATTCCAGTTCCCACACTTGCCCTCATAGTGATTGCTGGCCTTGATAAACCTCCATGCCACACCTTTGCAGCAGGTTCTCCCTACTTTGGAATAAAAGTTGTAGAGGTGGTGTGTGTCTTTACTGCGTGGGACTGGGAATGGTAGTCTCTGTCTGGTAACTCAGGCACTGAGAGGGCTATTGTTGCAGAACTACCATCTTATTTGGTGTCCAGTGCCTGATGAGAAGTACTTGGCCTGACCGTGGCCATTTTCACAACCCTGAGTGCTGGAAAGGGTACCAGGCTAGGGGAGGAGCGCCCTCTAGTGGGTTGGGGTGAATTTTTAGGTGGAGCTGACTAGAAACGCCAAAAGTTGGCCTTTGCCACCTGGTCCAACAGTTATACTTCCTGCTGTGGTTTGAAACAGATGGGTTGCCAGGAGGAACTTGGAATACCCTTACTACATGGATGTTTAAGGTCTGGCCACTTTAAGAAAAGCCAGATTCAAGACCAAGTAAGTACAAGAGCCCCGATTTTATAGAAGGTTTCACTGCTAGATCTTTCCCTAAAGCCACTTTCCCTGTTCAATGTAAGTGGATTTGATTTGCAAGTTTGAATTGCCACTTGTTTTTGAAACATCCGCTGAATAAAGTCGAGGTATTTTATTTAGAAAATCATACTTTGTAAAAGAATTTGACATTGTTATCACTAATAACCAACCCCCCCTTTTGTGGTTCCAAGACAGTTTCTTAAACTGTTCATGGCCTGGAACTGGGCTGGCTGCCTCAGAAGCAGCTAGGGAACTTTTTAAAAATTAGATTCCTGGAACCTATTCCAGACCTGAATTAGAACATTTTGTAAGTCTCTGAGGTCATTATTACATGTGTATTTTGGAACCACTGTCTCTTAGAACGTTTTTGTCTCTATCGAAGGTGATAGCTTTTGAAAGTGTGAACTCAGAATACATGTGCAGAGGAGCTGTGGGGTGGAGCTCAGTGGTAGTGCACCTGCCTAGCATGTGTGAAGCCCAGGGTTTGATTCCCATCACTGAAGAATACATGAGTGAAGAGCAGAGCCAGTCAAGTCCAAAAATAGAGTTATTTATAACCTCCTTTGTTCCAGAAGAGAGTTGAGATAGGAAATAACTCAGGCTCAGGATGTAGCTTAGTGGAATGCTGTGTGAGGCCCTAGCTTCAATCCCCAGGACTGCTGGGGCAAATGTTGAACGAGAATAGGAGAAAAGCTGGGCACAGTGGCTCAGGAGAATTGCAGGTTCAAAGCCAGCCTCAGCAATGGTGAGCCACTAAGCAACTGAGACCTTGTCTCTAAATAAAACACAAAATAGGGCTGGGGATGTGGCTCAGTGGTCAAGTACCCTGAGTTCAATCCCCAGTACCAAAACAAAAATAGGGAAAAGACTAGAACAGTGAAAGAAAATGAGGATCATGAGTCAAATCAACAATGTTGATACAGAGAAAACCTCAATTGCAAGTTGAAAATCCTCCAGATGCACTGGGGAATCTCCCTTGTGGCTCTAAGCTCTGGCAGAGAAGCATAGTCCTTTACTGACTGATGGGGTGGGGTGTCACCTGTTGCGGGGGGTGGTGGGGGAGCCCAGTCATACTTCTTTGCATAACTGCATCTTTGCACAAGATGTTTCCTTTGGCACATGTCAAAGACACACCCACAATCCTATGTCACCTCTAAGAAATTTCTCTCTACCCATCTCTAGCCCTGCCATTTCTCAGAGAATGATAGTTATTTCTCCTGGGAGGGGGTATCGGGGATCGAACTCAGGGGTACTCGACCACTGAGCCACATCCTCAGCCCTATTTTGTGTTTTACCTGGAGTCAGGGTCTCACTGAGCTGCTTAGCGCCTCTCTGTTGCTGAGGCTGGCTTTGAACTTGGGATTCTCTTGTCTCGGCCTCCCTAAGTGCTAGGATTGCAGGCGTGGGCCACCATGCCCAGTGAAAAACCCAGATTCTTAACTGCCTCTGGCTTCTGCTGACTTCCCCATAGTCCTTACTGGAAGTTAGGCAAAGTTTTTTCCCCTGCATCCCCATTAACTTTCACAAACTCTGAGGTATGTCTTGCTACCCATATGTGCAAACAAGGGATGATTTTTAGTGACTTTCTGAGGGCCACACAGGGTGTCCCAGAGAAGCTGGCTCCTGGTCAGGCTGTCCCACATCTCCCAAGATCTGCACCAGCCTGTCTTGGGCACTTCCTGGAGACGCTCAGCTGGGGTGTGGGAATCAGCGGGAAGTATACAGGGACCAAGGCGGCCTTCAGGCACCAGGTGAAGATCAAGCATTTGTTGCAGACTATTTAGACTTTGCATAGCAAGTTCTTTGTTCTAGAACATTTTCCCAATGGAAGGGGAGAGCAATTTGGGGGAGCATCTGAAGTGGAGGGTGAAAGCTGTACCCAGACCTTGCCACTAGGGGGCGGCATAGCCCCGCTTATGGCTGGCCTGTCAGCTGTCCTGGGTGCCTTTGACATTGACAAATTTGGTTGGGTTCCCTTTAGATCGAACTTATCCTGCTGAGCAGTGGCTTTGAGCTACTCTTGGAGTCCTCAGAGTACAACCAAAAATGGCATCTGAAACCCTAGCTACGTTTCATTTCCAGAACTCCCCTTTCAGTCCTTCCTTTGGCTTGTGGACACTGCAAACGTGGGAAACATTTCTCAAGGTGTGATGGTCATTCCTCCTCCACCTTTTTGTGTCCTTTCATTTTGTGTGGCACATGGGAGAAGAGGGAAATGGACCTCTGCTACACTTCCCACCTCCTACCGCATCCATACGTCCTTCTACCATCTGGCTCTACATTGGGGTCCCCTCAGGAGCTTTTAGAAATATCCACATGAGTGTATTTTACCTTGACCCCTTCTGATTAATTGGCCCATAGTACAGCCTGGGCATTGTGTGCTGCCCAGATGGCTGTGATGTGCAGGCATGGACAAGAGCAGACAAGAACTTCAACCCAAGACCAGGCCATCTCTGTGAGTTTCCTCTGGCTACGTTGGTGTATTAGCTTTTTGTCATTGTGACCAAAATGCCTGACAGGAAAAACTTGGAGGAGGAAAGAATTAGTTTGGCTCATGGTTTCAGGGGATTCAGTCCGTGGTTTGCCATCTCCATTGCGTTCAGCCTGAAGTGAGGCAGAACATCATGGCAGAGTATAGTGGAGGAAAGCTGCTCAGCTCCTGGTATCCAGGAAGCAGAAGGTAAGCTCTTCCAGAGCATGGATCCTACTTCCTAGTGGTCCATCCAGCTATCAATGGATAATTCACTGAGGAGGTCAGAGCCTTCAAGATCTAGTCATTTTCTGAAGGCCCCACTTCTGAACCTTGCTGCATGGGGGACCAACCTTTCAACACATGAGCTTTTTTGTGTGGGATGGGTCCAGATCCAAATGATAACGATGGGGAATCATCGCCCTAGGCTAGCAGGAGGGGAGAATGGACGCTTAATTCTCTCAACTGGTTTGGGTTGAAGCCAAATCCATCTTGGCCAGTGGGTGCCCCTCATTTCCTAAAGCTGCTCTGTCTACTGAGCAAAGTACCACAGTGTGACAGGCCAGCCCTTCCCCGCCCCTCCCTCCAGGGAACCTCCCAGCCCTCTGGGCTTTCCTCTGTGCTTCCTGAGTGAGGGACGTTGGAACATGTCATGCTTCTTTGCATAACTGCATCTTTGCACAAGATGTTTCCTTTGGCACATGTCAAAGACACACCCACAATCCTATGTCACCTCTAAGAAATTTCTCTCCACCCACCTCTAGCCCTGCCATTTCTCAGAGAATGATAGTTATTTCTCCTGTAGGGACCCTTGTGCACCCCCCACTTTGTGCACATAGTAGGTGGTCAGGAGCCAAGGGGTGAATGGCCTGCAGGAGGGCACTTGAGTCCAGTCTTTGTGGGTAACAGACTTAGAAATGGGTACAAAGGTCCAGTGAAGTTGTAACCAGACTTGGAGGAAGCCAGAGGGTTCAGTGCCTCTCAGGTTCATAGACTCTCCACAACAGCAATGGCTAAAGTAAAAGGGGGAGACCCCAGGATGGAAAATATGTCAACCAGGACTAGGGAGAGGTCAGGAGAGTGACCATCTTGTCTGAGATCCACAGTGGAAAGGCCTGAATCCTGGCAACCCCTCAGTCTGGAATAAACAGGATGGCTGGTCACACTAGATAAGTGTCATAACTAATAAGTCATGATTAACGCAGGGTGCCCAGACGGAGGGGACTGGCCTCAGAAGCTGACTCCTAATTCAGACATTTCTTTGGTGTCATCTCATGGCCCCTCCTTACAGACACTTGTGACATGGAGGTTCCTCCTGGAGAGCTGGTAGAGGCTTGACCAGGCCTAAGTGGGAAGTCCTCCCAACTTCCCACAAAAGAGTGGGCCACAGCACTAAGCAGGATGTTTGCCTTTGTGTGTTCAGTGTTTCCACGCCCTGCTCCCAGAGCTCTGCATGTGCCAGCACTGTGTGATCTGCTCCCTATAAACCTGCCTTCTGTAGTATGCAGTGATCACAGAGTGAGGCAGCACCACAAGCCCCATGCCCAGAAGGCAGAGCCTGACTCGGGCCCAGCCCTTCCAGCTGCAGCCATGTGGCACATGTCCGTCTTAGTCTTGGCTTCTTCCTCTCTTTGAATGGAGCAACACCTGTCCCACATCCCTTCCCAGGTGGGCATGAGGCTCAAATGACTTAGTGGTTGCAGCAGACTCCAGAGGTCTGAAGAGCTGGTTCTCAGCCATGGCTGCTTCCTGGCATTATCTAGAGTTAAAAATTGATTTGTAGTCTTACCCCAAGACTACTAGGCTACTTGGTCTGCCTGGGACCTGGGCTGCGGTGGAGGTGGCAGCAGTGGCACCTGCTGCTGCTGCTTTTAAATTTTCCAAGGAGTCTCTTGCTCTAAACTCCTTCTAGGTATGAGGGACTATTTTTCCTGTCCAGCTGGAGAGTTGAGCCCTGTTGATATGAAACAACCAGAGGACAAAGTAATGTGCTACATCTCCACACTTGAAGAGCGATGGCTTAGAGCAACTGTCACTGTAGGGACATTGACTATAAAGGGCTTTTCCAGTGACAGGCGCTGGCTGTGTTCAAAGGAAAAGAAGAGTGGGAAAAGCTGAGAGGAAGGGGTGAGATGGGGGAGAAGAAGCTCTTGTCAGCCTCTAGCTGCTGAAGGCAGTGAGGGAGGGCTGACGCCATCTGCCCATCATCTGCATGGCTCGCAGCTTCCTGGAACTAGCTCAGAGCCCATGGAAGAAATCACTGCTGCTCAGAGGCCCAATAAACCTGAAATGGAGCTAAATTTTTGGTGGGTGGTTACTCATCAGAGACAAACAGGCCTGGTTTATGCAGAAGGAAAGAACTTTCTCCCTGTTCTCCTTTCTGACCAGGGCAATGGGTACCACTTGGGCAGAGCCCACCCACCACTCACCCCCTGGCACCTTTCTGTATCCTCTGCTAAGAATTTCCTGTGCCCAGGGTATGTGCAGGGACCCAGGCAAGGGGTCAGGGAGCGGGGACTTCTGTGGGAGAGCAGAGTAATCACTGCTGACCAGGGACCTCTGCAGATTATTATGAATATCAAGATAAAATCCTGGAAATGAAGCCCTGGTCGTTCCCAGGTGCTGTCCAAATTCCTGTTGCTATACACATGGAGTGAGTGTAAATCTAGTGTCCATGGTGATTTTTTTCAGGAAACCATTTATTTTTTCCACCTGTGGCAGAAGGCAGCCTCTCTTACCTCAGCCCAGGGATCCTGGGAGGCCCTTGACAGGCAGCCCCAGGAGCTGCATTCCAGAATGAGAGCTGTGGCCACCTCCTTGGATGAAAAGACACTATGGAATAAACACGTTAAGGTTTGGAGAGAACTGCACTTGATTAATGATGGGGGAGGCCTGGAATATTCACTTAAGGAAAAAAGAGTTGGAGCCTGGTACTGTTCATAGCTTTTAACATAAAATGTCAATTTAATAATTACAAGCAATTAGGGCAGTAATTAGGTGCCAGGCAAGTGGGACAGATACTGGAGATTTTTGTCCAGAAGTAGAAAACTCATCCAGGGTGGCAGGAGTGGGCAAGGAGGCTTCCTGGAGGGGAGGCTAGAGGAGGCTGGAGGGCAGGATGGACCCATGTTCCTGTGGAGATTGGAGGGTGGAGATGGATTGAAAGGGAGGAGTGGAAATTCAGTTCTTGGTGGGCTGGGTTAGGGATGAACTGTGCAAAGAGTAGAGAGTATTAGAGGGAAGTTAGAGAAGTCAGAGGAGGAAGGCTGGAAGGCCCTGAATGCAGGTGAAGGAATCCTTAGGCACCATCCCAGAACCAGAAGGGAAGAATTCTGGCTCATGCCCTGGATTCCTTGGCCCCAGGAGAGCAGCCTCTTCTTTAGTGTAAATGTGCAAGAGGATGAGCTGGGGTTCTGCCATTCTCCCTAGGAGCATCTATTGACCCAGACTCTCCCCTTCCAGACCTGGTGAAGCCCCACTGGTCAGAGGCATGTGAGGCAGAGGCTGGCACTGTCAGGTACACTGAGAACCCACAGCTCACTTTCATGATGTTGACATGCTGATGAGACCTAGTGGAGAAACCATCAATCTAGTGTGAGGTGTGAACAAGCTCTGGTCCCCTGGGAAGACCTGACCACCAAGGACCTTGGACATCATCTTTTGCAATGCAGCTTGGTGAGATGGGACTGGTGGGATGGTATTTGAGATGGGGAGGGCCAGCAATGGCTTAGAATCCTGATGTTACCACTCGTTAGCAGTTCAACTTGGGCTTCATCTCCTGATCCTCAGTGTCCTGACTATATAATGGGAGATAATAATAACTACTTTATTATGGTGGTTCATGTGCCTGTATTTGAGTCAATGGAAGTGATTTTTGTAAGAGGGCAGAAGAGCTTAAATGATCTTAGTGTGACAATCAGCTCTGCCCCATCTGTTCATCGAATCTTAGCGAGTTCCATCATCTCTCCTATGCCTTTGTGCTCTTACCTTATGGGGATCCACAATGACCCTGTCACAAGGTGGCTATGGCCAGAGAGTATTGAAATTCATATAAAGTACTTACAACACAGCCTGGGACATGAAAAGTATGGTAACTGAAGTTTGGTGGTGGTTGTTGATTAGCATTGCATAAGACCTGGGTCTGATCCCTTCTAATTCAGCCGGTGTGATTTTTAGTCAAGGATCTGATATCTCCAAAGAAAGTATTGCAAGTATCTTCCAGTTAGGCTTTATTTGTTAAGAGCTTTAAGAATGTTGTGGACATGATATTGACTTGCATTGCAAGCTCACTATCTTATTAGTGTTCACCCACTTTCTTTTTCTCTCTCAGCTTCAGTGTCTTCATATGTGAAATGAGGATGCTAATAATGGCCTACTTGGCAGAAATGTAGTAAAGACAAAAATGGTCAGATGTATAAAGTAACAAGGATGCTCTGGGCTGCAAGTATCAGAAATCCCAACTCCAAGCACTTTGGCTTTAAGAATTTGTGGGTCTGGGGCAGCTTGTAGGGTTGCTTGATTCCAGATTCAGTGATGTCATCAGAGGCAGGCTTGGGGCCCATCTAGCTTCTCTGCAAGCAGTGGAAGTATGGGGAGAGGACATGGGAAAGATGACAATGGTGATTGAAGGGCTAGACTGGAATTGCCATCTGCTAAAGTGCATTCATCCATTCATTCAAGGAATGCCATTGAGCATGCACTAGGTAACAGTCACGAGGTTGGGCCTTGAGGTACAAACATGATTTAACAAGATCTCATCCAGCAATCTCATCTATTGCTGTGTGACAAATCACCCTACACACCGGCGCTTCAAACAACAATACTCAGTCTCCAAGGAGCAGGATTTGGGCAAAGATAATACATCTGTGCTCTGTGACTTCTGGGTCCTCAGCTGGAAGATTCCCAGGCTGTGGAGGAAAATCATCTGAAGGTCATGTCCAGTACTTGATGTTAGTGATTCCTGGGAATACCTGCACATGCATGGCTTCTCCACGTGGTCAGGGCTTCCTTACAGCACAATGGCTGTGTCCCAAGAGAGAGAACCAGGTAGGATTTTTATCCTTTTTTTATGATCAAACCTTAGAAGTTACAGGGCACATTCTGCCATACCATTGGGTGGTGGCAGTTATAAGCCTCCAGTCACCTCTTTCTCCATGGGAAGTAGAAGAGCAGGTGGGATAGGCTGAACACATGGGTACAGCTGTCTTGGGGCAGTACAATCTGGCACACTCCCCTAAAGAATCGACACATCTGGCTGCGAACATGTACATAATTAGCCCAGAACAATAATATGCACAAACTCCATCACCATTAGATACAAGGTGCTTTGGGGAGTGGGACTCTGGCAGAAGCTTCAGTCTGAATCTCAGATGAGTCAGACTTGGCCAGGGTTGCTTGGGAGGAAGAGCTAAGCAGAGGGACTATGTGAGCAGGAAAATCATTGGAAAGTGCTGGAGGATTCTGTGGTGGGAGCTCAGGCTTGGGTCAAGCCAGGGCCAGACATGAGGTGCCTGAATGCAGGCTCATTACTATGTCCTCCTTCATTCCCAATCCCTCTGCACACAGAAGGCACTTAATAAATATTGATTGAAACTGTAGTGAGCAGCAAGTGTGGAAGAGAAGAAGCCATATCCCAAAGGGATGCAGGGCAGCCACCTGGAGGAGGCATGAGATAAAGACAAGCCAGAAATCACTTTCTTATTGTAGGGACTTGAGTCTTTTTTTCCTTAGTTTTCCAATATTTTTCAATGCCTCTGAGAGTCCACAGGAGCTGGGCAGCCCACGTCACTTCTCTTTTCTTTCCCTGGCCCCCATCAGGATTCTTGAGTCCTCACTCCCAACCTCAGCACACCCCTACCCCCGCCCATGCTCTCTGCTGCCCCTTGTGGGGCGGAAAAGAGGCCACTGGCTGAGGAGGCACCAGAGGGAGAGTGACAGGGCCAGGAAGGAGGGAAAGGAAAGGAGGAGGAGATGGGAGGGCAGAGTAAATAGAATGGTCAAGTGTGTGCTTGGGGCCAGAGCCAAAAGCCCATGCCGCAAATTACTTTTTCCTTCATGCTTGTCCCAGGGAAAGAGCCAATTCAAATGCTACTGATTGGAAATGGAAGAGTAATGGCAACAGGCAGCTTCTCAGGCCCATCCCTGGGAGCAACTGGGGACCTCTGTGTGCTTCAGGAACCTCCATGTGTGAGCATAGACACTCTGAGCTTAGGGATCCAGTGGCCCCAAGCAGGATGGGGGCTGCCCCAGCATCTTGTGTACTATGTGGCGTGGCCTGAGATAGGCCTGGACTGGTCTCTGGGGACTCTGGGCTGATAGGGTACAGTGGGCTGAGCCACAGTACTGATGAGATCAAATGATCTAGTTCCAAATCCAAGAACAGAGAAGCATCAGGACTTGAAGGAATCTTAGGGACCACCAAACCTGACTTCTAGGGGAATGACTTGCCAAGGGCCACACAGCCAGTTGAGAATGACATCTGGAATCAGAGTGGAGGTCCCTACTCCAAATTTGGTGCTCCTGCTGCTTTACTTTGCTGCCAGGGACATTCTTGCCCTGGGACATGACACCCAGACCAGCCCAAGTCTGTGTCCCCAGCCCAGCTGCAGTCCCACAGCCTAACACTGTATCATATTCCTCCCACACACACAGCTAACTCAGGATGGCAAGTGAATGTCAAAGGTTTTCCTGGTTTGAGGGCATCACCCCAGATCCGTTCGACATTTACATAAACTGGCAGTCACACTGCCAGGTTGTGATGTCCCTAGGAGGAGGCAGACAGAAGTGAACAGAGCCCACACACTGGCTGGAACAAAGGGTTCCAGAGGTGCCTGCTGGTGGCTCACAGTGAAGCCCCGTAGTGGGTGGCATTCTCCCCATAGTTATCCATTTCGCCATGTCTCATCCACCCATAGTCAGTTTCCATGACAACAGCAAGCTCCTACCCATCGTGTTCATCCTTATAGATTCTCACCCCAGCTGCCTGAGCCCAGGCTTCTCGCCCAGCTGCTGCATCAGCCCATCAGCTCTAGATTGCAGGTTTAACAGTGAACTGTCAAGCTGCCAGATAGAGCCTCCCAGGAAGTGCCTGGTTACTGACTAGCCCTTGAAAACAACCACATAATCACTTCTTAATTGGATTAGAAGTGGCTCTCTGCTTCCCTGTTGGAGCCACCTCCCTCCTCTCCTCTGGAGCTCAGCACTGGAGAGCCCCTTTCCTTTCTGTCCAACCTCCCAGCTACAAGGGCTGCTGCTCCAAAGCCAATTACTGATCCAAGGGAAGTCTCTAGTTTGGGGGGAACCAGGTACCCTCAGGGAGGAAAAATAGCCTAGCATGAGAATGTTGTCTCTCAGCCAGCCCTACTCCTGGCTCTGCCTGCTGCTCTTCCCTCTGGGCTTTGGCCTCCCTGCCCCTCCTCTCTAGATACCACCTCTTTCACAGCCCAGCTCCAAATTTACTCCCACCAGGAAGTCTTCCTTTCTGAACATTCTTCTCTGCATCTTCTCAGAGTGGCTATATTTGGTTCCTGCAACATAACTTGGTATATGTTGCGTCAGAGAAGGGGGAGATCCCTCAAGCTATTTATTTTCTGAAGCTATTTTTTTTTTGTATGTTTTCTTTCCTTGCAGGAAAATTCTTATAGTGAGCATATGTTGTTTATCTGCCCAACATCCCCTCTTTGGACTACAAATCCTTCTGCTGGTGACATTTTATGTCTTTCTCATGGAAAACCTATTCCATGGGATTTAGGTGGGGCTGCCTTCTCCAACAGGAGTAAGTACCTAAAGCAGGCCTGGCCAGAGGACTGGCCAATTTGTAGGCCATGGTGGTTGGTTCACAGATGACCCCATGACCATGCAGAGCCAATCAGAACCTTCCCTGGTTTTCCTGTACACTTTGCTGGTTTAATATCCATCTTGCCTCCACACCCCAGTCTTGGTTCTTATGAACAAAAACAGTTGGAGATACTTGCCTTTCTTCACTGTCTTACAGCTAGGGGTTGTCATGTCCTTGGTTCTGGTCAATAAGACGTGGGAGGAAATTGCTGAGAGAGACAACCAGAAAGGATTTCAAAAGGAACAGTCAGTTGGCAAGGCCACTTTCAACTAATTCTGACTAATCACCGCCTTTGAGATCAAGACAGCTTAATGTGGAGGCTGTTATTCCAGCCACACAGAGAGGGAAGCCCAGCAAGAGAGAGCCAGTGAGGCAGAGATGAGAAAGAGAGATGACAGTATCAATAAAGTCCTTGCATTGAGCCATACCTGAAGCTTTAAAACGTCCCAGTTTGGGGAGTTGATAAATCCTTTTCCTACCTAGGCAGGTTTGCATTGGATTTCTGTCTCTTACTGTGAAATATCCTTGAATGGAAACTTCTGCAAGACCCAAAACCATTCTGTTTCTATTCTCTGCCCTCCTAAGCTGTCCTACATGAGATGCCACATGCAAAGGTAACACACTATAAATATTAATGCTAATGATTTAGAGCTCCCCAAATTCTTATTTCAAGAAGACTCAGGCAAAAGCTTGAAAAGGCTTGATATCCAAATTAGACTCATTAAGGAACAAACTCATTAATTCCCATTGTAGGTCCCAGGCCAAGAATACCTCTGAAGCAATGCCTGGCCTGGAATCCCTTCTCTTCGCCCTCTCTGGGAATCCTTCCAAACCAGGCATCAACACCACCATCCTAGCTACCTTTGTGATCACTCGCTTTTGTTAACAGTGAATCTAATTGTACTTGGCTCCATGCATAATTTGAGCATAGCAGTGTGTGTCTCACCTCTCCCACCCTGCCTCCAACTCTCACCAGAGACTGATGAACTCTCTAAAACAGTGGCTGTACCTCCACCATCAGACTAGGAAATTCCCTGAAGCTGGAGGTTCTAACTCCCCTCTTGGACTGGGGATTCAGATACTACCTCTTCTCACACCAGACTAGGAACTGGCTAATCTAGAATCATCTCTCCATGCCTAATGGAGCCTCCTTGGCAATATAAGAAAATAGGGGTGGGCTGGGATTGTAGCTCAGCGGTAGAGCGCTTGCCTCGCATGCGTGAGGCCCTGGGTTTGATCCTCAGCACCACATACAAACCAATAAAATAAAGACATTGCGTCCATCTACAACTAAAAAAATATTAAAAAAAAAAAAAAGAAAATAGGGAGCCTGAATTACTACTCCATAGAGATGAAGAATAAGGAGGGTTCATCCTAGCTGGGCACAGTGGCACACGCCTGTAATCCCAGCACTTTGGGAGGCTGAGACAGGAAAATCGCGAGTTCAAAGCCAGCCTCAGCAATGGCAAGGTGCCAAGCAACTCAATGAGACTCTGTCTCTACTGAGGGATGTGGCTCAGTGGTTGAGTGCACCTGGGTTCAATCCCCCATACCAAAAAAAAAAAAAAAAAAAAGAAGGAGGTTTCTCCTAACCTTCAGGAGAAAACTGATCAAGAGCCCATAAGCCTAGTCTAGGATCACAATCTGTTATTTTAACAGCTCTTGTAATGGTCTGACTTGGATCCTGCCCCTTCCTGAGTAGAAACATAAATAAAAACCCTCTCATATAGCCAGAATTCTGCCTCACAAGCTAATTTCTCTTTTTCTTTGGTTACTGTCCTTTGGCTAATGAATCCCTTTATTGGAAAGCTTGTCAAATTTGAGTAGACACACATGGAGGGGGCGGCAGCCATGTGTTCACTGGTTCCTGTTGGTTGGGAGTAGCCTGCATAGCTGACAGGCCAGTGGGAGAGGATGCCACCATTTTGCCCTCCTCAACATTCTGCCCTGACTTTGGGTCTCCTGTACCTGTCCAAAGATTAAAGCCTTTTTAACTGCAGCTACACCATGAGCAGTCATAGAGAAAGGATGCTAATGGAGAGTTTTTGAAGAAAGCGATGTATCCCCCAAAACAGTCAAGGAAAACCACACAGGAAGGATGAAATAGCCTCAGTAGAGGCAGCAGGTATAGAGGAAGACTAGGCTGCCCACCCAGAGCAGAGTTGGGGCCACGGAGAGCACAGAACAAAGGTGAGGCTGGTTTGCTTGTGGGAGAAGAGGGAACTGATGGAAGCCTTTGAGTGCAGATTTAGTCTATTTGGTAGAAAAATCGATGGGGAGATGGGCTAGATCTTGGACGGGAGGGAGATGTGATAAAAATAGTGCTAATGATCCAGACATCTGCACGTGGGAGGATGAGCACCCAGGGAAAAGGAGGCGAGGCACTCACCCAGGATGCTGTGACAGGGATCAGCGTGCACGGTACGATTTTACAAGTGGGAGGAGTTGAAATCGATGGAACAATTCCTCACCTTTAGACAAGGCTTTGTCTCTTAGAGAAAAGTGGCGAGAGCTCTCTTAGTCCCCCCCACCCCAAGAGGCTGATGGCCCCAGAAATCCAGCTGCTGCTTTGGGATTGGTTGCTGCCAAATGTCATCACACATAACCTGTGGAGAGCAGGGTCCTCAGCTGTCCAGGACTTTCCTTCCATTGGTAGTGACCAACCAGGGGACCTTGGAGCAGAGAGGAGTGGGGAGCAGGCTGCTGAGAGGCTTTGGCTCAGGTAAACCAAGTTGAAAGACAAGGAAGAGAAGTGAAGAATCTTGAGTCTCCACATTTTCTGGGCATCCATATCCCAGACCAAATAAGGAGAAAGATGGGATGCATTTGCACAATAACTCAAGACAGGGTATCCATAGCAACAATTACCCCCAAATCCACTCTTGACAGTCGCAACAGCAGGAGCTAGCAAAGAAGACTGGGGGTGGGAGCCGTGCGTGGGGGCTCAGAGAATGGCTTCCTTTTATTCTTAAACTGAAGGAAGTGCTGATGGCAGGAACCAAGGCATCACAGCCTTTCTAAGCCAAGAGCCTCTGGCAGCGGGATCTACAGAGAGCCTTAAAGATGAGCGGCTTGAGGCTGGGTGTGGGACACTGGAGTTGTGCTCTGAGGCATGTGGGCATCATCCTTCCCACCACTCACCCTGTGGACAGACTTCTCTCTGGCCTCCAGAGGGTTTGGGGCAGGCTGAGCATGGACCCAGCTTCCAGAGAAGTCAAAGACTGGGGGCAGTTTGAGTCAGCCTGAAGACAGAGCACAGCCCAAAAAAGGCTCACACACAACATGGGATGGGAGGCTTGAGTTCTAGCCTACTCTGTCCCACCCCTAAAACTTGCTATAGGACTCCTGTTTCTCCCACCATGAAATGGATAACCTACTCCCAAGAACTGTCACCGGGTGGAGTGAACAGCATGAGATGGGAAATACTGTTGGCAAAGTCAAGTCCAACACAAGCTCAGGAGGTGCCCCTGTAGCAGTGCAGAGAAGCCTGACAAAGTAAGCCACACCCAAGACTTTCCACAACAGGCAGGGACATTCCCTAGTTTGGCAGAGAGCCATTGGAAGGAATGCATTGGGCACCTAGAGTGCTAGAGAGGTGTCAAGGAGGAGGTGGGTAGGTGGGCTGGGGGTGACTTAGCAGCAGAAGTGTCTTTTGCTTCTTCCCAGCAGACAGATGTAGAGACTAGTAGAGGAAGCTCAAAGCAGGCAGGGAAGTGTGTAGCCTCCAGTTTTTATTTATTTTTTTAAAAAAAAGTTTGACTTAAAAAGGAAAAACATTTTGGAGAAACCTAAATCCAACCCTCTCCACCCCCTATACACACTTTTCAGTTTTTCTCCTTGTCTGGTGCTTAAGAGTCGCTGGCTATTTTTCAGCTTCTGGAGCTCAGGTTGCATTCATGTCTCTAGGGAAAGAAGCGATTTTTTTTTCCCATCTTCATTTTAGGGATGAAGAAAAAAAGGCAGTTTGACTTTCTCTTTAGAACAAAGAAAAAGGCTCTGCCAGGTCTTGCCTGCACTTGAGAAGCCCAGGTTTTTGGAAGAAAGCAACTCTCAAGAGCTTGTGAATATTATGAGTGTTCTAGTCATGTGATTGTCCCCCACTGCAGGAGGCAAAGGACACCCAAGACTCTCCATACTGAGTCCCATGGAGAGCAACACCCTTATCCTGAGTTATGATGGAAAGGAATTAAGCTAGAGCATGTCTTGAGTATTTTTCCTGTTCCAGGGTCTCTCCTTTGCTCTCCTTCCCTCCGTCCCCAAATGTATCCCCCTTTGGATTTTTTTCTCCCTTACCTTAGAGAGTCCTCCCATTCCCAGAAGTCTTCAGTGGTCATTCTTTGCACCTTTAGAGCTGAATTTCTTTCCCCTCCTTCTGGACTGAGCAGGAAAAAAATAGATGCACATCAGGAAGGCTGCCTGGACCATCAGGCAAGGCCTCCCAGGGTGCTCCAGGTCTGGTCCTCAGCACTAGAGTCAGTTGGACTAGGACATTCACACGTGGTCAGCCTCTCAGGACTGACTCCTGCTGACCAAATTCAGTGATGAGCAACCAAAATGCCATTTCCTAAAACATGTACCTATCAAAGGACTTGTATCCAAAACACATCCAAAGAACTCTCAAAACAAGAAAACAAGCAACCCAACTTTAAAAATGAGCAAAAGACACTTCACCAAAGAAGATATAAAGATAGAAAATAAAAGCACGAGAAGATGCAATATCATTGCATATCATTGTTCATTAGGAAAAAAGCATCTTTAGCCTACAACGAGAAACCACTACACACGTACTAGAAAGTCACACATATAAGGCAAACAAACATAATACAAAGCACCGACAACAGCTGGCACAGTGGCACATGCTTGTAATCCTAGAGGCTCAGGAAGCTGAGACAGGAGGATCACAAGTTCAAAGCCAGCCTCAGCAACTTAGTGAGGCCCTAAGCAACCCAGTGAAACCCTGTCTCAATATAAAAAATGAAAAGGACTGGGGATGTGGCTCAGTGGTTAAGTGCCTCTGGGTTCAATCCCCAGTACAAAAACAAAAGCAAAAAACGTTGACAATGCCAAGTGCTGATGAGAATGCAAAGCAACCAGAACATTCAGACATTGCTGGTGGGAGTGCAAAATGGAATAGCCACTAGAGAAAACAGTTTGGCAGTTTATTACACAGTAGGCACACACTTCCTGTACAACCCAGCAATCTCATTTCTAGGTATTTACCCAAGAGATATGGAAACTTTTGTTCATGCATACATTAAGAAAAACATACATGAATATTTATGTTGGCTTTATTCATAGTCACTGGATACAACCCAATATCCTCCAACTAGAGATAGATAAAAATGAAAATTTAGATTTAAAAACCTGTGATACAGCTAGGTGAGGTGGCATGCACCTGTAATCCCAGCACTTAGAAGGCTGAGGTAGGAGGATCACTTGAGTCTAGGAATTTTGAGACTAGCCTGGGCAATACAGTAAGACCCCAGCTTAAAAAGCAAAACAAAATAAAACATCCATTCAATGGAATATGACTCCTCAGCAATAAAAAGGAGTGAACTACTGATACATGAAACGACAGTGGATGTGTTAAGCTAAGACAAGGTGACATTGTATGAATCCATTTATTTGACATTCAGGAAAAGGAAAACCATAAAGACACAGAACAGATCAGTGGTCATCAGGGGTTAAGGGAAGGAGGGAAAGTTTGATCCCAGAGTGGCAGCAGGGGGGTGTCTTTTGGGGTAGAACTGTTCTGTGTCTTGATTGTGTTAGTGATCTTACAACCCTGAGCATTTGTCAAAACTCATAGTATTGTACACCCCAAAAGAGAATTTTACTGTAAATTTAAAATAAAAATGAAAAGACACAACAAACAAATGCCACTTTAGAGGCATTTAAAAAAAAACAAGGTTGGAATAAAAATATTAGACAGTGTTAGACTGGTAGATTAGGGAGGTCATCAGAATTTAAA
This sequence comes from Geosciurus inauris, assembly GCA_004024805.1. Lineage (NCBI taxonomy): Eukaryota > Metazoa > Chordata > Mammalia > Rodentia > Sciuridae > Geosciurus > Geosciurus inauris. The sequence continues at coordinate 34,927 of PVHX01018056.1, forward strand.
CATTTACAGTCCTAATTTTTGTCCAGGATGAAGGAAGAGGTATTGATAAATTTCATATTTTTTTTAACAAGTATGCTCTTCAAAATGGAAGGGTAACAGCTACAAGAACAGATATAAATGCTTAGTTTCTAAACCAGCAGAAGCCATAAGATGAGGAAGAAAATAAGCAAATAAGCCTAGCAGGGTGGCACAAGCAACTTGGCGAGGCTGAGGCAAGAGGATCGCAAGTTCAAGGCCAGCCTCAGCAACTTAGTGAGGCCCTGTCTCAAAATAAAAATAAAAAATAAAAAAGAGGTTCAGGTTGTTAGCACAGTGGTAGAACACCTCTAGGTTTAGTCCCCAGTAACATACACACACACAATGGTTAAAAAAATACTAAATAAGATAGTGGAAATAAATCCAAATGTACTTTTAATCACAATAATGAAAACATAAAACACAGACTATATTTTTTAAAAATCCAGCTATTTGCTGTGTCAAAATAGAATGACATGGGAAACTTACAAGGAGAATTGGTTGAAGACAATAGACACAAAGAAAATATTAACACAAATAAAGTTGGCATAGAAATATAAATATCCAAAAAGGTGCAGCCTTTATTTAATACCTGCTGTTTGCAGAGCCCTGTCATAGGCCTGTGGGGTGATATAGAACAAACATGACTCTTCTCCTAAGGGACTACAGTTAGAGTGGTAACCACACGATTCTAAATTAAATTGCTTAGCCAACAGATATTTGTTTGATAACTGTGTAAGCCAACAAAATATGGCTTCTAAAAGAGGAAAAAGGAGCAGACCCTACCTGGAATTCCAATAGAAATATTTGTTAATCCTTGTAGTAGTTGGTTTCTTTATGAACCATGCCTTACTGTACTCATGCCCTCATATAGTTTCCTGCTTTGATTCTGGACTGGACTGGTGACTCATTTAATAAGTAGGATGTGGCAGAAGAGAAATGCAATTCTGGGCCAATTATGAAGGCCCAGAAACTTCTGCTCTTGCACCTTGGTGAATAAGTTACAACTATATACTCCTGGGGATGTTGTGGGACTACAAAGAGAAGAAAGGAATCTAGTCATCCCAGCTGAGCTCAGCCTTCCAGCAATCCCTGTCAAGGTGCCAGCCTTGAACATTTTACCAGTTGACCCCCAGGTGGCTGCAGCTGCAGTGACATCACATGCAGCAGAACTGCCTACCCATCAACCTGCAGAATCACGAGAGAGAATAAAACGGTGATGATTTTAAATGACAAAGTTTGGGAGGTGTTTGTTATGCAGCTATACAGAATGAAAACAACCATCTTCAATGTCTGTTGGACACTGTGCTTACTAATTTTTTCCATTAATGCTTAGTTATTTAATCTTTTTAACTTAGAGGTATGTGTAACTAACTCTCACCTTATGAATGGACAAACTGAAGCTTGGAAATAAAGAATGGAAGCAGAATTTGAGTCAAGAGCCCCTTGACCGTGGTCTCCACACACCCAACATACTGCAGTATGTGGCCAGGTGCTGGTGTTGAGAGGTGAAAAGACAATTCAGAGCAAATCACATTGTCTGTGTCCTGCTACCATGAGCTCCCTTTATAGCTATCCCCTCTTTCTTTCTTTCTTTCTTTCTTTTTTGGATAGATTTATTTATTTATTTATTTATTTATTTATTTATTTATTTATTTATTTATTTATTTATTTGTGATGCTGAGGATCCAACCCAGTGCCTCATGGGCTAGACAAGTGCTCTACCACTGAGCCACCACCCCAGCCCCTCCTTCCTTCCTTCCTTCCTTCCTTTCTTTCTTTTCTTTTCTTTTTTTTTCATGCTGTGCTACTGAGGAGGGAAGTAGATTCTGGAAACATAATCAGATAAGTAGGTGGATGACATAGTTGGGTATTTTATTATAGTTTTGACACATTAACAACAAGCACTAATTATCCTTGGTGTTTGGTAGTCGTTTGAGAACATGTAAATGCTACATCTGCTCACTGCCTCCTTTTCCTTCCAGACAAAAGGACACATGTTCCTGACAAGGGAGTATGCCTCGTTTCCACCTGAAGTCACCTGAGCTTCAAGATGGGTGGGAGAAGAGCTGAATTTTTAGGGCAGTCCTCTCCCCCATAGCTCAGGAGAGTCCGGGATTTTTCTAGATGCATCAGATGTTAGAGATCATCTATCCTCCACCTTATTTTCACAGGTGAAGAAATGAAGATCCACAGAGAAATATGGCTTCATTAAAAATCCTGAGAGTTTTGGGCTGGGGTTGTGGCTCAGTGGTAGAGCACTCACCTAGCGCGTGTTAGGCAATGGGTTCGATCCCCAGCACCACATAAAAATAAATAAATAAAGTCATTGTGTCCAGCCACAACTAAAGAAAAATATTAAAAAACAAAAACAAAAAAACCCTGAGAGTTTTAATCAGTCAGGTTAGGACATATCTCCAGAAATCTCCTCTAGTCCTCTCTGAACTCCAAGGCCCTGTAGAGTCTCCTCTCCAGTTTAAAATAGGTTCCTGGGATTCGGCAGGCTCTGAGAGTGCCGAGAACAGCCTGGATCTTGTTGAGAGCAGAACACAGCCCAGGAGCTCAACCTTTGGACATTCAGCACCACGGACAGCCCAGCAATCCTACTATAGAGGCCATGGGAGGTGGGAGGCTGGTTGCTCAGCAAATCAGAGTATTGGAAGAATCCTAGAGACCATCCATGACTTGGGCAAGGTCACACGGCAAGTAAGTAGACAGCCAGAGATGGGAGCTGGGAACCTACTTCTTAGTGGCACAATCAGAGCTTGAGTCAAGGTCTCCAAAATCAAAATCTCCTCTTCTTGGAAATGACAAGGAGAAATAGAAGACAAGAAAATAAGAGAAATAAAAGAAACTGAAAGAGCACCCGGCCCTGATGGGAAGGCCTGTGATTTGGCCTCTAACTGCCAATTCTTGACAGGAGCTTCCCACTTCTCCAAGGTGATGTGGCCTTTCAGCAACAATTTAGTTACCGTGGCAACCTTATTCCAGGTTTCATCTCCATGGCAATTCATTAGTTTTTCACCCTCTGGTATGTATACACGTGGCTGTCCATATGTACATCCCAGAAAATTTAATATAAAATCATGCTTTGAAGTTAAGTATCTCATTATCTAGGCCTGTAGCCAGGAGCATAGCAAGGCACATTCTAGGGTGGACAGGGCCCAGGGCATGGAAAAAGGATCGACACTGCTATTGCAAACCTCTCCTAATTATTACAGCTCAGTGCATCGTAAAC
>PVHX01018057.1:0-38176 GCA_004024805.1 Geosciurus inauris
TTTTTCTAATCCTGTATTACTAACAAAAATAAACATAAGCATATTCCCTTTTATCATATCCTCCACCATCACCTCCCAAGTACAGTGGTTCACAGTGTTTTATTTAAGGCTGCAGACTATTTTTCCTAGCAAACTCAAACTTTATTAAAAATATATCCTGAATAGCAAGGCTCTCTGTCCATTCTAAAAAATTGTTCCAAGAGTTTCCTATATGTTTGGCTGGTCCCAACAGTATTTTATACTCAGATATAGCTTTCTATCATCTGATTTGCTTATAGAAAGCTAGCTCAACTAAGTAACCCAACACATAAATTTTTAATTACTAAATCATATTTTGCCTGTTAGAAAAGGTAATTGTCTGGAAGCATAATGGATTATATAAAGCCACAGGCAATTCAAAGCAGGGATGACCAAATAGCAAACAAATCATATTTATAGTCATCCTCTCTAATAAAAAAGGTAATTATTTATTATACTAAAATGACCACTTTTGATTAAAATTTAAACACATAAAACATTACAGTATACTTCTTGGTTGAAGTTTGTGTACTGAAAATGTAATCTCCTACATACTCATAAATATTTAAACACATTTTCTTCCACATGGACATTAGGAATCTTATTGAAAGAAGAACTTATTTAACCCAGCATTATCTTTTGACTTCACCCATAGAGAACCCTGAAGATAAATTTACCATTTAGTGTTACAATCTATTAGTGCCAATTGAGTTTTTTCCTACAAATTTTTTATTTTCCAAAAAATAACTGTAACTGTCCTGTTTTACATGTGTTTTACAATTGTAAGCCATTTCTAATGCTTTTTGAAAGGTTTAATATAAATCATGATTGAAAATGACTAACCCTGACTAAAGTATAAACAGATGTCTGATTAATGTGCTAAACCACTCTTCTTCAATATACATCAACTTTAGAGAACAATAAAGTCTCATGGTCATGATTTTCAATATAAAATATTCATACATATTTCAATTGCTAGAATCTAAAAACCTTCCTTTGAAGATGAAGAAAACACACATACTTCTCTGTTGGAGAAATAATATGAAAATTATTAGGTACTTTCCTTAAATGCATCCAAACAGATGAACATGATTGTGAAGACTACCTTGTTTCTCATTCAGTTAAAACTTTCAAGAAGAAATATTTACAATGACTTAAAGACTCCTTTATAAATAGCTACCTAAACACAGGATAAATTGAAAGGATGTCAGTCAAACACAGCTAAGTTCCACTCAACTCAAATTAGCCAAGTCTCTTGACAACAAAGCTCATTTTCTTAACATATGGGTTTCTTCAGGACTAGATAAGATTTGCTGAGCACCATAGTAATCTTTTAAGACACTAATCAAAAACATGGTCTGATATTTAAAAACCCCAGAAGTGGTTTTAGGACAACAGAAGCACCTCAACCACTAACATAAGCAGATTTCTATTATAAGTAAAATTACCACACAGCAAATCCTGGAACAGTTCAGCAACCAATAAATAGAAAATAGTGTTAAAAAATTGCTATTTCTGATTATTCCTTTGGATTCTTCAACTATAGTTAAAATATATGGAAAATAACTGGTTGTCAGAAAGCTTTTGACTACATGATATGCTTCTTATGAAAGAATACTGGCCTGAGTCAAGAATGGAAAACTTGGACCAGATGCACAGTGGGTATTTCTATTACCTGGGCCATGGGCTCCTCCTGAGTAGTGTCTAACAATTGGGCAAGTTTCATTAAGATTTCACAGCCTAACATAAAACAATGACCAACACATTCAGTTCTCCTGGAATCAATACAGGAATGAGACAATTAAAGATGTGCTACAAATAAATAGGTCTAAAGCTGTGATCGCCACCCAGCAAAATCAAAGAGCCCTTGCTAACCTACAGTGAACACAGCAGCAAATACTAATGTTATATTGAAGTGCATATCATCAGATTATATCTAACCACCTTTAATATTTACATATGTGGTACAAAACCCTCAGAAGATTAGACTTATGAGAGCATAGTTTAAAAGCACATTCCTCATTGCTTTTTAAAGTTAAATACAGGCTTTTCTGTTGAAGTAATTTATATTTTTCCTACTTCTTAAAATAGGCATCAGACTTCTGAACTGAAGAAAAAAGTCTCAAAGAGCCACATATAATGTACTCAGACAGGTGTAAGAAGTAACTAAGTTAATAAATTGAATAAGTTAACTTGAATAAATTAAGAACACACATTCAGAACAGTATTGTAGCTTTTGGTCAGCAACATGTGAACCAAGAGCAAAAATCTGCCAAGTTTAAGGCAGGTTTTTGTTTTGTTTTAATGTACAGTACAATGTGCTCCCCCCCAAAGTTCATTAAGCATTCAGCTTTATTTAAAATGCAATGCCAAGCTAGAATATAAGCTTCCTAATTAAAAAATATATAGAGATGTCATAGAAGGCTCCTTATAGAGTCTTCCTTATACCTACAAACAGTATTTCCCTTTTGCCTTCACACAGTGGATATAAGAGATTACCAAAACAATCATGACTTTGACCACAAAGCATGACCACTGTCAGGGTGATAGCCGTTGTAAGGAATTACTTTCTTCTTCGGCTGGAGTCAATTTGAGTGTTGGCAGTTTCCGAGGAGGAAGCTGAGGGCTTTGGCGAAGATTGTCATCCATCTGTAGAAAGCACAAAAGATACAACTGACTAAGACTGTGGCACCACTTATGTGGACTGTGGCCTCCCCATCCAAACTATAGACTAGAAGAACACAGAACCATATGTTTCCTGGACCACTAGAGAAATCTGTATTTTAACAAATAATCTCTCAAGAATTTTTTAAATGTCATACCTCAAATACCAGTTGACTCAGTATCTGTAAAAAGCAACGTGGCTCATCCTTGATACCATCACAAAATTATAATAATTCTATAAAACGAATATTCTACTGAACTCAACCATAGCAAAACTTAGTTTAAGAAGTCTTCTAACAGCAAAAGCAATATACTAAGTTCTATGGTTTACAAAGTATATTCATGTACAGTATCATATTTGATCTTCCCAACACATTGTGAAGAAGAAAAGGCAGACACCATCCTTCCATATTTTACAGATTAGAAAAATGAGCATTAGAAAGGCTAAGTGCTTTTGCCCACGTCACAAAGCTATATCACAGCTGAAACTTGAACACAGGTCTTCTAACTACAACACAATTGTTCTTTCAACTCTACATTTTTGCCTGAAAGCAACCTGTATAGCACTCAACGAGGCCAGTTCTTTTAAGTTGAGAGTATGCAATTCAGGGAAACTAGGAAAAAGGGCAAAAAAGGAGGATAAATTCTTTAGACATAATCCAGAGATCTTCCAAACACTGGGCCAGTTCTAAGCCTACCTTTGAGAAACAAATTAATATGGAGCATATTTATACCCAAGAACTCCAAGCTTACCAAAAGAAAGCACATTAGTACTCCTGAAACACTACGATAGAGATTATTGAGAATCAGTCAGACATCAGAAACTATCTTTAATCAGACCACCCCACAATGTACAAGATTCAGGTTCTGGTGCTGAGTTTATTGCCAGCTGAACTTCATAAGACACTTGAAAGCAGCTGCCTTCAAAGTCACAAAACCAACATAAAGCAGCATCCTACCACCAACTTCACAGGCAAGCTGTTTTAGAGTTTTGCAAAATGCAAACCATTCAAACCCTCCCTTATCTTCTCAAGATGCTCTTAACAAACAAAGGAAACATTTTGGCAGAGCTGCACAGGGTTTATAGGAGAGGAAAGAAAATAAAACATCACTTTTTAAGTTTTCCAGTGAAAAAAATATTAGTAGTGAATTTTTAGATCAATTGTGTTAAGATGGCTTTTCTTTCTTACAATAACTAGTTCCTCAAACATGATTCTTTTCTTAAGCTCTAGATTTTCTGTCCAAATTGTGAACAGTGGCAGCTAACAGGATTTGTTGTCCTGTCATCTTGTAGCAACCAGTAAATCTCAATCTCTCTCTCTCTCTTTCACACACACACACACACACACACACATACACACACACACACACACACACACACGCTTAAGAATAGATATGAATGGGTGGGCAATGAAGGGAGGGGAATGCCTGACTGAAATGGATCAGAAAACTTTCATAAATTGGTGATGACCCAAGATGGCTATGTACAAAGTGGTGATGGGCCTCCTGATTTTACCTTCTGCACATAGCTCCCTCTTCATGTTTGTTATGAGTTCACCACACAGAAAATGGAAACTACACTGGATAGCCTTCATCTAGTAGACAGTAATCTTTCCTTTATTCCCACTTAACACTTCATCTATTTACTCTCATAAGATTTACTGAATTGTGCAAAGAATTGAGTCAGACCTGGCTTCAATTTCAAATATACCAAAACTTCAATAAAAATGAGCACTTGTAATTTTACTATCCAGTTTTACTCCCTTCTCAAATTAGCACACACAAAATACTACAAAAAGAAATAGAAGATAATCCCAGAGAATGACAGTGATACACCTGACTACTACTACTCCTGGTAACAGAAATAATCTCATCCATGATCAAGGCAGTGACTATTGGGGAGAATAACTAACTACAAAGTTCATGCTGAAGTCTGTTTCCAGAATTCAAGTGCCCTCTCTATTTTTTGACAGCTGAATGACCTTGGGCAAGTGACATAAGCTACTCTCAAAGCTTCAGTATCCTCATCTGTAAAATGGGGACAATAACAGCATCTGCAAAAAGAAGCTGTTGTGAGTTTTAAAATAAGAAGTTTCTCAAAGGAAGAAACACAAATGGTCAACAAAATAAATGAAAAAATGTTCAACATCTCTAGCAATCAGGGAAATACAAATCAAACAACACTAAGATTTCATCGCACTCCAGTTAGAATGTTAATTATCAAGAACACAAATAATAAATGCTGGCAAGGATGTAGGGAAAAGGTACACTGACACACTGCTGGTGAGACTGCAAATTAGTACAACCACTCTGGAAAGCAGTAGAACCATCGTATGACCCAGCTATCCCACTCCTTGGTATTTATTCAAAAGAACTAAAATCAGCATACTACAGCAATGTAGCCACTTCAGTGTTTATAGCAGCACAATTCACAACAGTCAAATTATGGAATCAACCAGATGTCCAACAACAGATCAAGAAAATGTGGTCTATATACACAATGAAGTTCTACTCAGTAATGAAGAATGAAAAAATGGTATTTGCCAGTAAATGGATGGAAATGGAGAAAACCATACTAAGTGAAATAAGCTGGACTCAGAAAATCAAGGGTCAAATATTTTCTCTCATACGTGGAAGCTAGAGCAAAATAAGGGAAAGAGGTGGAGTGGGGTGGGGGCAGATATCATAAATATACAGGGAAGATCAGTGGAGCAAAAGGAGGAGAAGGAGAGGGAAGGAGGAAGGAAGGGGAAAGGGGCAAATATGGAATTAATTTAACAAAATCACAATATATACATATACAAATGTAGCAAAGAGAATTTCATATACACATGTATATAAGAAAGTACCAATTAAAAATAAATATGGAGCTGGGGCTGAGGCTCTGTGGCAGAGCACTTGCTTAGCATGTGTGAGGCACTGGGTTCAATTCACAGCACTGCATGAAAATAAATAAATGAAACAATAACCCTTTAAAAAAAAGGGTTCTAAAAATTAATTAATTAATTAATTAAAAAGGATTCTGTTCAATACAAATAAATAAATAAAGGAGTGAAAGGAATATCAATAAGGGAGAATACAGGAAGGTAGGAGGGAAGGAAAAGTTGGAGGGAGGCTGTTTAACGTATTTTAAGGTGCCATGGTTAGCCCTCTTTCTTAAATTTAAAAGTGGCATTCACCTTCAAAGTTTTACAAAATAAACCAGTATAATTTTTATAGTTAGAAAAAATCCATGTAAGCACAGAGAAGATGCCAAATTCTCACAATTCCATCCAAGCTAACTGTCGTTCTATTCCTTTTTTATTAATATATGCCTATATCCGTTTTGTTTTTACAAAAAATAGCCATCATTAGTACATGCTGTTAGGTTAAGAAGAGATAAATCATTCTAAGCTTATACCACATTATTTGCTAGACCCCAAAACTGTTTACCAGTGTTATGAGGTCTCAGTGTCCTTGAAAAAATGAAGTATTATTTATTCACATAAGAAAAAAGTGAGTTCATCAGACACTTAGGAAAAAAATGTGCAACCTTTGTGTTTTTTTCCAATTAGAATCACTCTTTTTCATTTTTTATTTGTTCTAATTAGTTATACATAATAGCAGAATGCATTTCAATTCATTGTACACAAAAGGAGCACAGCTTTTCATTTCTCTGGTTGTACGTGATGTACAGTTGAGGGTACTGATGTTCATCTCATTCGACCATCTTTGAAAAACTGGGTAGAACCAGCAATTGCTGGTTCTATTCCCTACTTCTTTCACAAAATGAATACCTCAAAGAGGCAGAATTATACACTGGTGAAACACTATAGACTACAAACAGAGAAGGACAGGAAGGAGAAAAACTAGCATCCAGAAGAAAGACATCATGGTGCTTTTAATAAGAAAATATATGTACTAGTCCAGGTGTATATAATCTTCACGATAGAAAAAGGAAGACAACAAGCAAGACTGCTTTTGGTTTTGGTTCTGTTTTAAAGTTCAGCTTTTGGGTCTCCTACCTTGATATGTACAAATGATATGGTAAAAAGAAACAATACCATTATCCAGTTTTCCCCATAGTGAACAGGTCACTACTGGCTCCAAAGCACTGTATTACAATTTTAGTAAAAGTATATTTAAACAGTTTTCTATAAACTCTTCAAAGAATTTAAAGGATAAAGTTAATGCATGACCCAAATTACAACATTGGCTGTAGAATGGAAAACACTAAACTACTGTGAAATAATGATTGAAGTAAACTTGACCTTTTCAATCAAATTGGATTCCTTATTTACAAGTTGTGTGAGTTTCTGCAGATTTGCATCTACCGTTTCTTGTCCAGCTGGAGAGATGCCTAAGAAGCCAGGGCAGAAATCAGAGAAAGACAGGAAATTTTGAAAGCCTTTAAAGCAGTTTAGATTAAAAGAATTTTGAATCTACCCATCCTCCCAAGTGCCCCACCCTCCAAAAAAAAAAAAGGCAAAGAGAAAAATCATTCTGGGTTCAAAAGCAAAGTTAGGAAGAATAGTAATGCTCCAAACCAAACCCTCAACAAAGGAACTAAAATTTGTCCACTAAGAAGACACTGTAAACCAGGTGCTATACAGCCAGCCACAGTAATTAGTGAAAACACCGCAGTCCATACTTCCTTTTGAAATTTAAGTTGTACCTTTTCTTCATCCTTTTCAAATAGGTCTTTGGTCATAACTATTTGGATAGCTTTCTAAAGCACTGACTTCCCAATAGCTACCCACAAAGCACCCAAAGTATTTAAAGGGCCTTTAAAAACTACAGCTTTCTGGCATCAGTCCCTAGGAGATTCTAACGTAATAAGTCTAGAAGAGGACCCAAGACTTTTATTTGTTTTTGGCAGGTTTGCTAACCACTGCTTCAAAGTAACAACATTGAATGTTAGTTAGCTTCAAGACTCTCAATCACCAATCCCAGCCTAGGTACAAAGCACATAATCCACCATTAAAAATAAACTTCCACTTATGCCATAGGTCTTTATAACTTTTACTTCTTAAAAGGGTAATTTCAGCCAACTATCGTATTTCCCAATACAAATTTAGTATCACAATCACTTAAGCACAAGTCCCCACACTCACAAACAACTGAATCTTAAGTGATAGGTGTCCTTTATTTACTATACCTCCAGTCTGATGCAATCATTTTTCAAGTACTGGAATCATGGGAGTACACCTTACCAAAATCAATCTGCTACTAATTCCTGTTCACGCAGGAAAATGCTAGAAGCAGGTAAAAATTATTTAAAGTAATTGTGCATTTGCATCAGAATAAACACTATTTTTTTAGGCAGGGACTTAATACTTGTCTAATCTCTCAGAAAAAATTAGTCACTTCAAAGGGTAACATTTAAAGCAAAAAGAAATACATGAAACCCTGAGAAATACAAAATAAATGTCTATTTCTCTATTTTGTGAAGGACATGAAATTGGGAAAATGCAACTTCTTGAAGTACTGTAAATCAGTATTTAAAGACCATGTACACTTTGTTTTTTATTAAAATAAGAAAAAAAGTTTAAAAAAAAAAAAAAACATCCATTAAAAGTGACAAATTCTTACAGCATATTTAAAACAAAAAAAAAAGAAAAAAAGTTTTGCTTATGCATCCTCAGGAGAATATGTCAGTACTCCATGTGAACAAATATTACCTGAAGAATAAACAGCTTACCTCCAAGACTAAGCCTAAAGTAACTGTTTAGGATATCATCACAAAAGCGACACAGGTTGGAGAGCTGTTTCAGATGTTCTTGTAACTGAACTTTAGGAAACCGTACTTTGTAAAGAGGTGCAAGAAAACCAAACACATAGGCATCCAAGGTAGAAGGCCTAGAAATAAATTAAGGATTTTTTTAAAAAAAAACACATGAGAAAATATGAACTTGGGATTGTGCTTACAATTTTTTCAAATATATGTTTCAAGTCTGACGTATACAATAGTGTTTTAAAAACATCTACCAATTTTAGTTTATTAAAATGACACAACAAGAATTTTACCCTTTACATAGTTTTTTAAATACTCTTTATTTAGAAGAAAATGTGTTGTATAAATTACAGATGTTTTTACTCACAAGTATTAAATAGGCAGAAGGTAGAGTGGGAACAATTGTTGATGTTTTACATTCACTTATATAGTGTATTAAAGCCAATGTTTGTTTAGTACTTATAGAAAAAGTTTCCTGTAATAAAAAGCCATTAAATCTCTGTTTTGTAAAGTGACTCATCTTTGGTGGGAATAGGGGGACTTGCTCTAAGTAACTACTCTCTAACTATATATGCACAAAACATCAATATTTCTAAAGTCATGTACTCACGTATCTCCGAAGAAAAACTGAGATGTTCCCAATCTGTTTGACAGAAGATTTAGGCACTCCTTGGCATCTCTGTATATCTAATAAGGATGAAATTAGATCTCAAAAGTAGGAAAGATGCTCTGAAATTGCTTTTGAGACAGCATCTCTAGGTAAGTCCATCTGTGCTCTCTCTCCTATCCCTTCCCTGGAGATCCCTCACTTGAAGAATATCCACACCATACCTGAGCTTCCACTTCTTGGACACGGAAGAGTGGAGGCTCTCCTCTGGTCAAGAGAATTCTATTCAGTGCCCCCCTGGACATCCTTCCAGGCAGAATCAAACTCAAGGGAAAAGGAATTTGTGAAGCAAACCATGGCTTTGTTACAGTAAAGTAATTGTCACTTTCAACCCAGAATGTGTGAAGCTGCAAAAAGAGAGAGAAAACATTGCAAAGATGTCCTTTTAAAAGAAAGATAAATCAATCAATATGTGAGTTTTTCATTAATATCTATTAAGTGACTTCGTATCAATTTTCCAGTTAGAATGCCTCAAGATAAAACAAGATTTTTAATGTGCGTGTTTCTACTATATCCCAAGAACTCAGAATAAGGCCTAGCACGTTATAGGTGCTCAGTAAGTATGTACTGAGTGATGAATTATAATTCAACCAATTCTATGCATGGAACAAAAAGTTTCATCTCCCACAGAGAATTTTCATTTCCAAAATGACATTATCTGTCATTCTGATGTATCACATACTTGTTAATGTCTAACAGCATCCAGCTGCACAGTAATATGAAAGAATTAAGATTAAAATATAAATGAAATTCCCTTAAGCCTTTTTCATTGTTTTCCTTCTAAACAAACTAAGAACATTTTCAACTAAGCCACCAAAACACTGTAATATTCATGCATGCTCACCACAGCAGGGAGAAGTTTCTCTTCAAGGAGAGCAATGTAAGCCAGTGTATCTGCCCCTTGCTTTGCTGACAGTTCATAATCAGCATTATATTTCTATTAAAAATAAAACCGAAGAACCTCAGAAATCAAAGAACATCCCAAAGACGGCTAAACAAATTAGAATTCCTAGTTTTCCTCCTAAGTTGCAAACATGATATTAAAAAAGAAATATAAACACAGTCAAAACTGTTGCTTAATGCACATAGGGTTCTTAGCACTACATGCATACAGTAAATGTCAATTATAATTTTTTAAAAATATTTTTAGTTGTAGATAGACACAATACCTTTATTTTGTTTATTTAGTTTTTTTATGTGGTGCTGGGGATCAAACTCAGTGCCTCATACATGCTAGGCAAGTGCTCTATCACTGAGTCACAACCCCAGCCCAATGATTTTTTTTTATATTAATATTATTTCAATGCTTGTTAATGACCTAGTTCAGAACATAACAAATAATACAAAGTTAACAAACAAAAGTGAGTATTTTTAACAAAAAGGAAAAAAAATCCCCTTGGTTGTATTTTTCTCCATGAAAAAAAAACAGGAAACCTTCAAAGTTAGAAAAATCTCAAACTGTATTGACTCAGAATTTTTTTAAAGTATTGGCAAAACCAACTATAAACTTCTGCACTTACATAAATCTTTACATGTTTAAACATTTTGGATACATTACTTCAATATTTACATGCTCAAATATTCTAGTTACATTGTTTAATAAAACATTTAACTGTTACTATCAGATAAGTGTTTTTAAGAAATAAACAATTGCTATTTGGTGGGAACTCAGATATTATACCCAGCACAAAATGTGTAGCAACTACATGACTAAATCATGTAATTGTGAAAACATCTAAATTGAATTTTCTTATATTCAATATTTATATTTTTATATTTCAATAAAATCCAAGCAAAGTATATGAAAATATATATTGTCTAGCCAGGCACTGTGGCATGTGAAGGCCTATAAACTCAGCCACCAGGGAGGCTAAAGCAGGAGGATGGCAAGTTCCAGGCCAGCCTGGGCAACCTAGAGAGATTCTATTTTAAAATACAAAAAAATTAAAAGGGCTGGGACTGTAGCTTAGTGGTAAAGCAACCCTGGGTTCAAACCCCAGTACACAAAGAAAAGAAAGAAAATACGTAATTCCTAGACAGATAAAAAGAAAAGAAAGAAAACATATATTGTCTGGACCTCACCATATGATTTTCAAATTACAGTAAAGCTCATGGTTTATAGCAGAGGCTGAGATGCTCCCAGTGATTTCGAGTCTATATTTTGTCAAATCCCAGGTATCATCAATTATCTAATGAGTTGCAAAAAAAGAACTCTATACCTTACAATGTTGTTGTTGCTGCTGCTGCTATTCTGTTGTTCAAGTAACATCCAGGAATCAATAATCTTCTTCAAAAGGAACCACTCACCTGTTTTCTCAAAAAGTTTAGTATTTTTGCCGGCTGAGAAACAGTGTTGTCTTCAGTTGTCAAAATTGGTACATCACCTACAATTTAAAAAAAAAAGTTTATATACAAGAAAACATTGTGTTTTGTTTTGAAGAGATTCCAATACCCTAAAAACTACACCAGTTGCACATTTGGAGGGGGCGGGGTGGAATTAGTAAGTACGCCTTAGTTTTTTGCAGTTTCACAAAAAGCAGTTCTAGAGAACATTTTCATTTCTCATAATTTCCACTGATTTGGCTTGTACTTTGAGTTATTACTCAGAATGATCAAATCATAAGCAACACACTGCCAAGGTCATGGTAAGAAGAAACCAAACCCCCAAGGAACTCTAGGACCATATGCTTCATGACATTAAATGAAAGGGAAAAAAATTTTTTGTTAAAAAGGGGAGAAAGTGTTGTCTAAAAGTTTACACTGTACCTCTTGAACCTCTCCAGGTGTTATCTATGAAATTGACTTTCAAGGGTGCACCAGAAAATTTGGCGTAAGCCTGAAACAGAGTTTGCAATAAAACATTTTAGACCGAGGACGTAATGCAAATCTGCGGAGCAGCTTTACTTCACAGTCCCGTCCCCCAAAGGCAGAAGGCGCCTGCTTGACACAGAGGCCGAGACACTCCCAGTGATTTCAAGTCCGGGACGCGCGCGCCAGCTACCCGGCTTTCGCGAACCTTGTTCCCCAAAAGGTCCCGGGGATACGGAGCGCAGCAGGCTTTCACGGCACTGCCCAGACAGCTTTGCAAAGCTAAAAAAACTCGCAGCCAAGCAGGAAGCCATGATGCTCCCGCCAGGCCACCGCGGGGTCGCAAGGCCAGTTTGTGACTTGTCCACCGTAGTGAGCCCAAAGCAAGTGCGGTGAGCAGCGCCCGGGCCCGCCTCGATGCCGCAGCGCCGCAGTGAACCGCGTCAGGCTGGCCTCTCGCCTCTGGCCCCGCCCCTGCTTCCCGCGCCCTGGCCCGCGAGGCGGCCTCACCATCACCACCAGGGACTCGCTGTGGACGGATGGGAGCCCCCAGCCGCCTCCCCAGCAACTGAGCTCCAAGGGGGCCGCCATCTTGCCGGGGCCGACCTTTACTACCCGGAAGTACTTTTGTCGCCCACTTTCCGGCACGTGGAAACACGGAGGCGGGACGAGCACGGGAAGGACATTTTGAGGTTCTGGAGACAGGCAGAGAAGACCACTGGAGAAGTAAAAGCCCGCATGGCAACTCTGCAAGGATTGGGCGTCCTCGGCCTTCAGTCAAACAGACCTGGCATTTATTTCTCAAAAAATAATGATGCCTACCGTGTGCCAAGCCTTGTGAACATTTCTGTGCTGGCTTAAGAGTGTTTAAAGTGATGATATGGGGAATGAGCCCAGCTCACAATAAGCACTCTGTTAGTTCAATCCTTCCCTACATATATTGGGCCTCTGCCTGCCTTTTCATTCTCAGTCTCAGTTGTCATCATATATTCCAACTTCCTTAAAAGCAACTCTGTTGAGATTTAACAGGTGAATTCTGCCTGCCTTCAGTGGTACCCCTTCAATCTGGAATATCATTCTCTGTTCAACTGATCCCTCAAAAATGAGCTTAAATTTCAGGTTCCTGGAAAGACTTTACAAAGTTAGGAACTTCTTTGGGGTTCCTACAACTCCTTGTATATATTTGAATTGTAACTTAACAGCCTTAGTTACAGACCCTCTGCCTCCCACTGCTTAGAAGCTATTTGAGGACATAGCAGGGGCTTGTTTATTTACAAGGGCAGGCTTCGTAGGTGTGGGACCAGTGGAGTTACACAAAGCCCTGTGCTGAGAAGTTTCCTCACGTAGCTAATGCTGTATTGTCACTCTGTGAAATCTTAATCTCTTTTAACAAAGGGCCTTAAATTTTTATTTTGGATTGAGCCCTACAAATCATGTAGCTAGTCACGTCTGTGGGCCTACTGGGCATAGACTAAATATTTCTTGATCATTAAACTTGAAAATTTTTCAGAAAAATCATTAAAGAGAAAAGATAAGTAGCGAAAATACCAGTGATCCAGGCGTACTTACTGGCTCCTGGAGGCAGGACTTGGGGGCTGGGTTTTTCTTTTAGATGGCATAGTCTTTCTTGGATATCCTCTTATGCCTGTGAATTCTTTGCTGTGTCCCAGGACACAGCATAGTTGGATCTCATTAAACAACTGAAAGCTCAAAAGAAATCTCTGTAAATTTTCATAAAATTACTATTAAACAAAAATTTACTAGGCACTCCCTTACTGTAGCCATCTAAATTATAGTGCCAGTCGGCTCAAGACTTTTTTTCATCTTCCAAAAGAGAAAGTTCTCAGAAGTGGAAAGGAAAAGATGTGTCAAAGATATGAATCCACTAGAATAATACTTCATAACTGGGAAATGGTTGGGACATATACAGGTAAAATTAAATAACAGTACATTTACTGAGCAAATACTATGTCCAAGATACTATAAGGTTCTGGGAGAATACAGGGATATATAAGATATGAAATCTTCCTCAGGAATTTATATTCTACAAAGGAAACATGCACACAGCTAGGTATAACAAGCCAAATTGTCACGAGAAACTTTAGAGGCATAAAAAAAATACTATAGAAACACAAAAAAAGGACTGGGCATCCTGTATTGGAGTATATATCAGTGAAGTCTGTGAAATCTGCATTATAAAGTAGGTAACACAACTTTCAGGTAATGAAATCTTTCTGCTTTGAGGATTAAAATCCCAAGCCATAAAGCTCAGTCTGTATACTACATTTAGGCATTTAAAATAATCATACACAAGAGAAGTGGATTCCCTGAATTTTGTTTGTAGTGAGATGGTGGGGGAAGTGGTTGATGAACACACTTGGTGGACACATAATGTAATTACTCAGTTTGGCCTTCTCCCTTACTGCTGATTTTACATATGACAATTTCATTTGCATTAAAGAGAAATTAAATCTCTTCCCTTAGTGTTGAATTGAGACAGAGAATAGCATTTCATTGCATTTGGTGAGAGAATCCTTACACACAGGTTTATTTGTGCCTAGTTAATAGCAATCTTTTACTGCTGTAATTCCTCTGGAGAGTCTATATCTGCTAGATTGAATTTAAAAACCTTGGCATGGCTGATTGCACAATCAGGCTGAATACTGTTCCAGAGAACCACACAGAAAGCTGAAACCTTCAGAAGTTATGCCTGGTATTGGTACTTGGCTCCTGAGCCTTTTCCTGGCTGCTAAAGAGTATTGTTCAGAGTTCATCAAAATCATAATTTCACATTCTTACCAGGAAGGATACTATCTGCAAAACATTCAAGGATGTGTGGGATGGCTTGAACTACAGTTTTATAATGAATATTCCAGACAATGTTTTCCCTGAAAAAGAAATCTTATTTTTCAAAAGATGAACATTAAAATGGACCAGTGGTGGTCATCTGAACTCCAGGGACCTGACCTTGGCATCCATTCCTGTACCTCCTGTGTTTCTTAACTTGGGAATCCCAGTGCTGGTTCTGATAGTATTTTTTTTTCTTTTCTGGATGATTAAGAATCTGTAAAATGGACTGTTGGCAAAAATGCAGGCAAAAATGAAGGAAGTAGGTTGCTAGTTGACCTTGGAGCACAAGCATGTGACAAAGTTTGTGACAAGTGATCGAGCAATATGTTCCCTTATGGAAAAGTTAAATTGAAGAGACCCAAATGTCTCTTACAACTTTAAGATTCTATAATTCAGTCCACATTCATGTGTAGAAATCCTTAGGGAGAAAAACCCAAGTACTGAATAGGAGTCAGAAGAGCTGTGTTTTTGCTTGGCCTCTAAATTAGCCATATGCTCTTGAGCCAATCATTTTACCTTGATTCCTCACTCTCTTTACTTATAAAGTGAAGGTTCTTTAACCTCTGAGGTGCTCTCATTCTATGTTTAATAAACACTTAGTAATAGCAGATATTCAGGGAGCAATTTCTACATGCCCCAAATTGTCTTAAGTATCTGACAACACTCACTTGACTTCCTAATGGTTCTATTATGCAGATACTGTTGTTTTCCCTTATTTTCAGGGAAAAACAATGAGGCACAAAAATATTAATTAACCTTCCCAAGGTCACACAGCCAGTAAGTGAGAGAGTCAGAATTTGAACCCAGGCAATCTGCCTTCAGAGGTCATACTCTTTCTCAGTCAGTGTCAGTTGTGCCTCATGTAGCTTTCTGAGGAATCCATTAAAAAAAAAAAAAGCCTAGTTTCACACCCAGTGGAAGTACCAATGACATTATATAAATATCTTTACTTCTTTAACACATTTATTTAGCATTAAGCTGCTAAATAAATTCATTAAGCAATTTCTGTATGCCTAACACATGGCAAGCCTGTCAGGGAATAAAAATTATGTTCATGCTTTCAGAGGGATAGTTAATGGAATGAGGACTACATATTTGAGCAAGTAGAGACTATTAGGAAGCACTATCTTGCAAAGAAAATTACAAGTCTGACATGGTTTCAGATAAAGACTTCATTGTCCTACAATGCTTGAGCAAGGCCTAATGAAGGAAGTAAGTTGACCTTGGAGCACAAGCATGTTAGATTTAGATTAGCACAGGGGCAGGTGGTCCACACAAGCTAAGCTACCTGAGTGAAGGCATAGAAATAGTAATGACTATGGCAAGGAATCTGAAGAAAAGCAAACAAATGCTGGATATTGATCAGAAGGAGTGTTGACTGACTAAGAGAACTAGAACTGAAAAACATGGGGATGTGTAGTTTTGAGGAAAAAGAAGAGACAAAGTCTAAGTACAGCATTAATGGATTCCCAGAATCAAGGATGGCAGGTAGAATACCATTGTTTCATGAGCACCAGAAGAGGATGAGTTGTATGAACCCATAAATGATATCAAAAGAAGCAAAACAGCTGGTAAAAGAAGTGAGGCAATGCTGCTGAATGTCATTAGAAGGTCACTTGGCACACTTGCATTGAGCATTTTTCATAGAGGAAATTGATAGAAATTAAATTGCAAAGAGTTACTAGAGAAAAGGGTATAAAGACCCCAAATAAGCCAACCACACTGGCGCATGCCTATAATCCCAGCACTTAGGGAGGCTGAGACAGGAGAATCGGGAGTTCAAAGCCAGCCTCAGCAACGGCGAGGCGCTAAGCAACTCAGTGAGACCCTGTCTCTACATAAAACACAAAATAGGGCTGGGGATGTGGCCCAGTGGTCGAGTGCCCCTGAGTTCAATCTCTAGTACCAAAAAAAAAGGAAAAAACAAAAAAAAACCAAGATATAAAATCACAAAGAATCTGATGGGTGGTGACAGGAGAGAAAACAGGAGTGGAAGATTCAAGATAGAGTTTTCAAACGAGATGACAGTGAATCTACATATAGATGAAGACAAAATTGGTAATTACTGAGCAAAAGCTTGAAATTCTAGAGGGAAGAAGGATGGGATCCTAGGAAAAGTGGAATCCTAAGAGTTGAGAGGCTTGTCCTTGAAAATGAGAGACATATTTTCTCTCTGACACTGGAGGGAAGTTTCAAGGGGAACACGGGATGCTGAGTTGGCTCAAATCAGTTACCTTAATATTTTTGTATTGCATTATAAAACTCAGAGGAGCCTGAGAGGAAGAGATTGGGGCTTAAAAAGAAAGAGATCAATTAAGAGAATATACCAGGGAATTAGTTAAGAGTGAATGGAAGCACTGCTGACAGTGCTAAAACTCAAATATAAATTAGGATAAAAGAGCTAAGTCAAGTAAGAGCCACAGGCGGGCTAATAATGAGGTGTCTTCAAACAGATATCATTTAAATATTAATTTGATTTTTTTAAGTGAAAATGAGATTGGCTTCAGAATGTAACAAGATCAATTTGCATTTTACCAGTTACATTAGAAGTCTTATATGAATACCTGCATTTTAGTAACCCTTTAATTTTGGCTCTGAAAATGATGGTGAGAAAAGGGATAGGACCCTAGAACTGAAAAAAG
Source organism: Geosciurus inauris (assembly GCA_004024805.1). Classification (NCBI taxonomy): domain Eukaryota; kingdom Metazoa; phylum Chordata; class Mammalia; order Rodentia; family Sciuridae; genus Geosciurus; species Geosciurus inauris. Next base: position 17,363 of record PVHX01018057.1, read on the forward strand.
ATGGAATCCATAGCTTCAGCATGATGGGCTCAGCCACCCCTAAGTCTAACTGCACTTGTACAGTCATGTGGCTTCCCTCAAAGGCACTTCATTGCCTAAAAGCATAAATGAGGATTTGAGTTGGTTCATTCATTTGGTAGCTATGTTAAGGCTATAAGGCAGTGATATATACTGCAGGGGATTCATTTTGCTCCTATAGCATAGTGAAGTTGCTATCTGTCTTTTGTATTAAAAAGAGTTAAAGGTAAAAAAAAAAAAAGATAACATCATCATCTGACGTGTTCAATTTATGTTGAGAAAATTGAATAGTTATACTTAAAATTGAATAGTAAAACATATGCCAACAAACTGTGATTAAGTATATATATGTATATTGCAATCCTGAGAGCAATCATTAAGAAAACTATAAAAGCAACATATGAACCCCAAATAAATAAAAATAGATTTTTTTAAAAAGTTTAAATAGCCCATAAGAAGATACATACAAGAAAGAGAGGAAGAGAAATGATAAGCAGGGAATGAATGGAATAAATCACAAAATAGACTTAAACTCTAAAATATCAATAATTACTCTAAATATAAGTAGTCTAAATATACCAATTAAAAGATAAAGACAGGGAGAATGGATTAAAAACTGGCAAGCCAAATGTTCTGTCTATAAGAAATTTACTTCAAACTAATGACATAGTAGGTCAAACATAAAAGGATGAAAAAAAGTTACATGATGTAAATATTGGTCAGAAAATAAAGTAGAAGGGGTTTTGTTAATATTGAGTAGACTAAACTTCAGAGCAAAGAAAGTTTCTAGGGGCAAGCAGGACATTACATAATGATAAATGGGTCAATCCACCAAGAAGATGTAGTAATCCTAAATGTGTGCACCAAACATGAGTCTTCAAAACCAGGAAGCAAAAACTGATAGAAGTGACAGAAGGAATAGATAAATCCATAATTATAGTCATATCCTGTTCTCAGCAACTGACAGAACTACTAGACAGAAAATGAGCAAAGCTATAAAGGAATTAAACAACTGGATCTAATTGACATTTATAAAATGCTCCACCCAACAGCAGCAGAACACACATTCTTTCCAAGAGCCTATGTAGCCAAAAGCTACATTCCCCAAGGTAGACTATGCTGAGTCATAAAGCAAACCTCAACAAAAATTGTAATAAAATCTTATAGAATGTATTCTTGGATCTTACTGGAATCAAACTAGAAACCAATAACAGAAAGACAAGTGTACTAATTCCAAGCACCTGGAAATTAAAAAGCACACTTCTAAATAATCAACAGAACAAAGAGTAAGTCTCAGAGAAAAAGGAAAATATACTACTGAATGATAATGAAAATACAATATATCCTATTAAGAGAATGAAAATCTAAGCCATAGCCAAGACTAATGGCACATGCCTGTAATCCCAGAGATTGGTCTCAAAATTAAAAATAAAAATTAAAAAGGGCTATGAGATGTGGATCAGTAGTTAAGCATTCCTGCATTCAATCCTCAGTACTAAGAAAAAGAAAAGACATAGACTGGGAGGAAAGTTTGGAAAATACCTATCTAATAAAGAATTTATGTCCAAAATACAGAAAAGAACTCTTAAAACTCAACAAGTGTGTTAGTTAGCTTTCTATTACTATAACAAAATACTGGAGGTAATCAACTTTAATAAAGGAAAGCTTTATTTTGCATCATAGATTTGTAGGTTTCAGTTCATGATCAATTGACCAGTTGCTTTGGGACTGTGGCAAGGCTCTATATCCTGGCAGGGAGTGCGTGGTGGAACAACCTCTTACATCATGGCAGCTGGGAAACAAAATAAAAGAGAAGGGCCAAGGTTCCAATATTCCCTTCAAGGGCATACCTCCTGGTGAAAACCTTCCAGCGAGGCCCCCCTCATAAAGGTGTTCTGTTACCTCCCAAAATAGTGCAATGGGCTGGGGACAAAAATTTTAGCCCATGGGCCTTTGGGGGACCCTTAGCCAAACCATGGTAACAAGAAAGCAAACAACCCAGTTTAAACATAGGGAAAAGATATGCAGAGACACTTCACCATACAGATGAAAATAAGTGCAGGAAAATAAGGCTAAATATCATTTGTCATTAGAGGGTTTTAAATTAAACAATGAGTAAAACTACACACCTATTAAAATAGTTAAAATCCAAAAGCTGACAACACCAACTGCTTTGCAAGGATGTGGAGCAAAAGGGACTCCAGTCACTGCTGTTAGGAATGCAAAACTTTGCAGAACAATTTGACAGTTTCTTTCAAAGCTAAAAGTTGTCTTACTAAATGTTGAGGGTTAAATTGTTTCTCCCAAAAAAGATATGATGAGCTGCTATAAACATTGATGTGGCTGTGTCACTGTAGTGTGCTGATTTTAAGTACTTTGGTTATAAACTGAGGAATGGGATAGCAGGGTCAAATGGTGGTTCCATTCCAAATTTTCTGAGGAATTTCCATACTGCTTTCCATAATAGTTGCACCAATTTGCAGTTCCCTGCATCCTCGCCAACAATTATTGTTGATTGTATGGAACCAACTTATGCGTCCTTCAACAGATGAATGGATAAAGAAAATGTGGTATATATACAGAATGGAATATCACTTAGCCTTAAAGAGGAATGAAATTATGGCATATGCCAGTAAATGGATGGAGCTGTAGAGTATCATGCTAAGCAAAGCAAGCTAATCCCCCAAAACCAAAGGCTGAATGTTTTCTCTGGTATGTGGATGATAATTCACAATGGGGGTGGGGTGGTGGGAAGAATAGAGTTACTTTGTATTAGGTAGAGGGAAGTGAAGGGATGGGAGAGTTATGGAGCTAGGAAGTATAGTAGAATGAGTCAGACATTATAATCCTATGTACAAATATGACTACATGATTGGTGTGATTCTACATCATGTACAACCAGAAGAATTAGAAACTATTCTCCATTTAGGTATGATGTGTCAAAGTACATTCTGCTGTCATGTATAACTAATTAGAACAACACCAACAAAAAAAAAAGATATTGGATTTTAACTGTTTTAATATGTGTGTAGTTTTATCTCATTGTTTAATTTGCAAATCCTAACCACATTGCCTGTGAATATGACCCCATTTGCAGATGTGGTCAAGTTAGATGGGATCACGCTGGATTAGAATGGGCCCTAAATCCAATGACTATGTCCTTATGAGAAAAAGGAAACATAGAGATAGAGGGTGACTCACAGAGAAGGAAGATGGTCATGTGAAGATGGCAGCAAAAATTGTACCTATAAGCTAAGGATTGCTGGAAAACACCAGAAGTTAGGAAGAGTCAAGGAAGTAGTCTTTCCTACAGTCCTCAGAGGGAGCAAAGCCCTGCTGACAACTTGATTTCAGACTTCTAGCTTCCAGAACTCCAGGAGAATAAATTTCTATTGTCTAAAGCCACCTGTTTGTGGTAATTCATTACAGCAGCCCTAGGAAACAAAGACAGCCTACAGTGTGGCAATTGTTCTCATAGGTATTTACCCAGCTGATTTGGAAGACTTATGTCTTCATCAGCCAAGACCATACTATTGAAGTGTTTCCCAGAGTGATGCTGAGCCACGTACAGATGATCACATGGCTCTCCAGAATCAATAACAGTGAATGAAGGTGGACGTCTTGGAGAAAGAGTGCCTTCCAGTACTCGATCTCAGCCCTGGATAAGCTTCCTTCCACCTTCTAAATCAACCTTGGAAATCACTCGAATCTTCATTATGGCCTACAAAGCATTCAGCATGCTCCATTTTGGCTGAAGAAACATTTCAGAGTGCTCTTTGAGGACAAAAAGCAATGTACAAAAAATATAAATTATGCTATATGTATTCCTTTATATTGCCTCTATTGAATTAGCCAAATTTACTAAAGGGAAAAACATTAAATTCATATGACTCCTCTTTTTATGATGATAATTGAAAAGTTATAGATATGTTCCTATTTTCTAAAATGTATTTTTAAAATGAAAATATAAAATTATCTTAGTTATTTCCAAAACTTGTCATTATGTGATACATATAAGTTTTTTAGGGAATTGTAATACTTGTCCAGATTAATTGCCTATCATTAGTAGTGAAGAACAAATAAGTCCTGCCTTGTGAGATTGTGCATCTTAAAATGTGGGTAAGGAAAGGTCCATAATTAGGGGATTCTTTATACAAAAATTATTTTAACGAGCAAATTCTAGCATTTAAAAATAGTCCATATATAAAAATTCTACCTATACACAATCATATCGCTTGTGTAAAATAAGATATATCTGGTCTGATATCTCACTTTATGGAATCTCTTCATGAAATGTCAGTTATTACATCAGTGTTCTAAATGACATCTAGGAGATTAAAATAAATTAGTGTGCATTTTGAGTATGAAAGTACCTTAGGAGGAGGAAAGAACAGAATCCAATGGGGTTAAAATTGTGTCACAGGATAGCTTTACACCTGTGTATTTCGGTTCTTGAAACCTTCTTGCATCCACTATTCATCAATGTGCTAAGGAAATGACATTAAAATCAAGTTAAGAAGAATATAGTGTAGATAAAGGAGAGAATGGCCTATGTGTTAACTTCTTGACAAAATGCCACTATGTAAATAATTTTGAATCATTATTAATTTGTATTACTTTGTTTACTCAGACCATATGGTTGCCCACACCTAAAGTTTGCACCCAGGCCTGTAATTCTAGCAACTCGAGAGGCTGAGGCAGGAAAATGGCAAGTTCAAGGTCAGCCTGTCTTAGACTTTTCTCAAAATAAAAATTTAAACACTTTAAAAGGGGCTCCAGATATAGCTCAGAAAGCTTGGGGAAGAAGCATGGTCAAGAAGGCACCCCGGAAGAAGTATATTAGGGGAAGTTTCAAACATAACAACTCAAGTAAAGAAAAGGAATGGAGAGTTAATATGCTATGGTCTGAGAACTACATGATTAAACATTTTAAGAGGGTAAAGTGAGCAATAGAAATACGACTACAGATGGTCAGAGGCCTATGTAGCAACACTAAAGAATTTGGACCTGGAGACGCCAGAGTAAATATCTTGTTTCAAAAAGTGACTATGTGGCTGGGGCTGTAGCTCAGTGGTAGAGCGCTTGCCTAGCATGCGTGAAGCACTGGGTTCGATCCTCAGCACCACATACAAACAATAAATGAATAAAATAAAGATCCATCAACAACTAAAAAAAAAAATTTAAAAAAAAAAAAAACAACAACAAAAAGTGACTATGTGAGGATTTTTATTCAGTTCTGTTTGTCTTCAAAGTTTACGCTTTTTTACAGTAAGCCATATCTACTTCACATTCTTTTTTTTTTTTTTTGTCCTATTTTACAGTTATGCTGCATTGTACTCATTCTGCCATGGCTGTGCATTAAGGTTATTTTCCTTATTTCACTAATTCAATCAACACTATAATGAACATTCTTACATCTAACTCCAGGTGCCCGTTCAAATGTTCTCTAGGATATGTGCTTAATAAATGAAATTATAGTGTTGTAAGCATACTTTCAACTTCAGACTTTGGTAAATTGCTTTCCAAACTTGCTCTTCTAAATTATACTCCTTCGCAGACATTCTTAAAAACTTATTACTAAAGATGAAAAGAAATCACCTTATAAGAGGAAAAAGAATAATCATAATTTGGACAATATTTTTAAAACATTATTTGGAAAAACCAGAATTATAACCCTACTGTTGATACTCTTTGAACTTAGAATCTATTGATTAGACATTTTTTATTCCTATATTCATACCACACCATGCATCCTATTTTTTTTTTGTTAACTATTATCAATAATAGGATAGCAAAATTACAATCATATAATACTGGGCTCACATTTGGCAGGCAGTCCACAACAGGCAGTCTGTTTTTTGGGCACTAAGGCAATGCCTTCATTAGCTGCCTGGCAGAAGTGTGGATCTGGGCCAGACCACCTCAAGGACACCTCTGCCAAGGCACATCTGCTGGGCCTGATGGAAGCAGACGTCTCTCCTAGTCCTAGCATTGGTGACTGACATGCCCTCAATGGATATCAGGGGAGGCCTAGTTGCTACAGATGACTCCGCAACCCTTAAACCATTAGCATCTCCCAAAGAGGAAAAGGGGACCAGGGACCATGCCCTCTGCCTTGTTACAGTCATGCTGCCTTAGAAAGGCTGGGAAGCCCCCACTTGATGACTGTGTGCTGCATCCTAATGTGACTGGCATTCAGGCTTTTCACCAGATCATTCAAGTAGAAAGGGTGCAGAGAAAGTCAACTATAATCACTCAGTACAGAGCAGAGAGCATTTTATATTCAAGAATAAATTGTCTGAGCAGTAAATGTCACTGAGGTGAGTCCTATAACTGGAAATGAGAGAAAAACATTGGACAGTTGAGGAAACTCCAAAATCTCTCTAAGTATTTCCCATTTTGTTCTCTTGTTATCCTGAGAACAAAATAAAAGCATTAAATTTATATAGATTCAGAAAAAGACTTCTGAACAAAATAGTGAGGCTGGGAAGCTTAATTAGTGCATCCCTATAGCAGAAAGTGGGTGGGGGAACTATAATTTCAAGAAAAGTTCATTGGAAAAACTTCATTGTCTTTCACTTTAAAAATGTAGCTGGGCATGGTGGCACACACCTGTAATCACAGCAGCACAAGAGGCTGAGGCAGGAAGATCACAAACTAAAAGCCAGCCTCAGCAAGTTGATGAGGCCCTAAGCAACTTAGCAAGACTCTGTCTCAAAATAAAAAATGAAAAAGGGCTGGGGACGTGGCTCAGTGGTTAAGTGCCCCTAGGTTCAATCCTTGGTGCCAAAAATATTTTTTAAAAAAAAATGTAATTGAATGTCGTAATTCTTATTATAAGAACAGGAAATATATTCAGCAAGAACAAGTGCATGTGTGTGAAGTTCCATATTATGGTCTATTACAGGAGAGCAGGTGGCAAGCTATGTGCTGTGGTTAAATCCTGGGGTGGAGAATGAAAAGGGGAGTAGATACTATCAGGCGAGGGATATAGAAAGGGCTTCGACAATTTGCAATAATGAACTTCTTGGCTGACTAGGAAGAATGCTTCTTTGTTGTATTATTCCTTATACCTTTTAAAAATATTTTTTCATTATAGATGGACAAAGTGTCTGTATTTTTGTTTATCTATTTTTATGTGGTGCTGAGGATCAAACCCAGTGCCTCACACGTGCGAGGCAAGTGTTCCACCACTGAGCCACAACCCCAGCCCCTATTCCTTATACCCTTATGTTATGCCTAAACATCATAAACATTTCATTATTTTAAAAAAGAGAAGCAGATATTCAGGTAATATTTAAGGAAAGGAGGAAGGGGAGCAAGAAAGAATGCAGAGGCAGAGGATGATAGGAAGAAAAGAAATAAGAAGAGAGAGAACAGAGAAGAGATGGTTTTGAACCTGGTTAGAGGGCACACACACTGTTTGCTAGGGCTGAGGGCCCTATAGGTTATAGGGCCTGTCCTGATTGAATGCTTAGAGCTCTCTAAGCATTTCCCACCAACCATGAGGCTCAAGCAGCAGCCCATGACATTCTTATTCCTACAACACAGCTACAAAACAGCTTTAGCTAATTTAAAACAGTTCTTCCAAAGGAAAAAAAAGAAAGAAGGGGCAACAACTGCAATTCTCTTAAGAGGAAAGAAAAGGGGGAAAAATGCAACAATCATACATGTATGAATGAACCTGAAACAGCTCTAAACTACTCCCCTTCAGGGACTGAAGCAGATGTTTTAGCCAACTTCAAAATGAAATTGCACATCCCTCCAGACCCTTCTCTGCCATCCCTGTATAATTTACTATAATTTACATGCAAGTTGTCTGCATAGTTAATCTTCCTCTATAGCATCTGGTATTTATCATCAGAAACAGATTGGTGAGAGTTCTGGAGAAGCTCTTCATATATTGTGGATTTGAAACATTCCTCTCCATGTCTGTTTCTTTAAAAGTTGAAGTGCAGCTGAGTACAGGGAAATATGCAATAGTAAGTAGGGGGGTCATTCACACTTGCAGGCTACCTAATGCGACCTAAATGAATCTGCCAGTGAGGTAAAAATAAAGGGCACTAAATTTTACAGCTGAAAGGACTCTAAAAAATCTTGTAGTCTACTTCCTCGGTTTCCATATGTGCCAGGTAGCTTTCACAAGGAAACTGAACCTTGAACCACGATAGCCAAGTTGAAACTGCAAGCTAAATTTTCATAAATGTCACCCAGGATTGCCTTAAGGTTTGGGGTTTTGCCCAAATGAAGAAAAAGATACAAAAATGTTAGATTATCCATTTAAGAGTGATGTCTAAGATGCTGCTGTGGTTTTGAGTGTTTGTTTCCCAGGATTCCTGCATTGGAAGCTTGATTCCCATGCAGTGGGGTGGGGATGTGGGGCCTAGAGGAGGTGTGTGGGTCCCGGGATGGAGGTCTCTTGCATGGAATGACATGATTGTCTTAGAGGAGGGTCAGCTACTCAAGACCCAGTTATTGTGCATGGATTCTGTCCCTCATGCCCTGTCTCTTTTGCATACACTTGCTTCCCTTTTTGTCTCCTGCCATGTTATGGCATGGCACAGAAGGCCCATGCCAGATGCCACCATTATGCCCTTAAACTTCCCAGGTTCCAGAACTGTGAGCTAACTTAACTTCTTCCTTTATAAAGTATCCAGTCTGTGGTATCCTGTTATAACAATAGAATATGGACAAATGAAATTGTTCCACTTCTGTAAGTGAGATCAGCACCATATTCAACTGGCCCAGGAGGTCAGGACACTCTGTCTCCCAAGCAGGCACTTCCACATGTTGGTGACATGGAGCATGTCCCGATGTTCATTCCAGAGATGCAGATCTGGGTCCTGCCAGGCGCAGACATTTGCAGGATATTGAGTTGGACTCTTGTTGCTTCTCATTGGCTACAGTTTTTCCTCTTCTGTGATCTGTGGCTTTGATTCAGAAAAACCTAAAATGAACAAATAGATGAAAGATTAGAGAAGTGTTTATCCTTTGGAGCGAAGCTGTAACTTTTAGCGTTCTGCAACCTTGGCAAGTTTAAAAATTAATAAATAATTGAAATTAGAATTTAATGAGAGCTCAGGAAATGACAGTAATTACACAAAATTCAGATGGAAAAGTTGTACTTTACATGCTTTGGGATGGGGTGGTTTTTTTCTTGTTCTATTTCTTAGCTCCTTTTTTGAATATTTTAGAGCTTCATTACACTAAGCAGAATATCATAAAAACTTTGCAACCATCTTCATTTTTATAGTAATATTCTCCAGCTTTCCATATACTGGCAAAAATAATAGATTATAGATTTCTGAAAATTTAGCAGCTTGTAGTTCCATGTGTAATAAAAATAAGTATAGCTAAAGGTTAATTTAATTCACAAACTTACAGTTATCTGAATTAACTATCTTTTAAATTCAATGTACCAGATCTGACAATTTTGTGAATAAATTAAGTCATTCTTAATATATTTTAATATACCTAAACCACAAAGCATCTTAAACTTTGTAAAGAGAGAATATGAACAGAGAAATGAGAACCTACTATGAATTCTAGTGCATTAAGGTCTAGCCAGTTTCTTCTATGCATCACCCTGAGCAGAAACACTTACCTTGCCTGAGTCTTAGTGTTCTGTTTTGTATAAGAGGGACACTGATGTCTCTTATGCCTGGCTGGTGGAGTGCTCTGAGACTCCAGAAAAATGATGCATGTTAGAAGTGTTTACAATTTGAAACACTGTACTGAAGTATGTTTTGTTTGTGCCATCATTTTGGGGGGGTGGGTACCAGGGATTGAACTCAGGGGCACTCGACCACCGAGCCACATCCCCAGCCTTATTTTGTATTTTACGTAGAGACAGGGTCTCACTGAGCTGTTTAGTGCCTTGCCATTGCTGGCTTTGAACTTGCGATCCTCCTGCCTCAGCCTCCCAAGCTGGTGGGATTACAGGCATGCGCCACCGCGTCCAGCTTACGGCATCATTTTTTTTTTTTGGCACTGGAGATTGAACTCAGGGGCACTTGACCACTGAGCCACATCCCCAGCCCTATTTTGTGTTTTATGTAGAGACAGGGTCTCACTGAGTTGCTCAGCGCCTCGCCTTTGCTGAGGCTGGCTTTGAACTCGCGATTCTCCTGTCTCAGCCTCCCAAAGTGCTGGGATTACAGGCTTGCGCCACCGCGCCCAGCTTGTGGCATCATTTTTTAAGTAAAGCATGTATTTCAGTTTTCTGGAAAAGTGATGATTTCCATAGAAAAAACTGAGAAACTTCTTCTCCCACCCTGCCCCAAGCTGTAAAATACTAAGAGGCTTTCTTTCCCCGGTTGGTCAATTCCACTTTGCTTTGGTTCTATTGGACTAGACCTCCTTCTTTGGGTTCTCTTAGAACCCAAAGGGTCTAGATTTGTCATCACTAGACCCTACCATTGCCCTGCTGGCAGATTCACAAGAGTGAAAATGTCTGAAACTGGAATGACCAAAGGAGCCTCACTACTATTTTAAGAACTGACTGTGGAGAAAGGGGGCATAGCATTCACTCACTCAGTAAACATCACCATACACCAGCTGTTTGCCAGACATGCTTCTGGATGCCTGAGGTGCATAAAATGAACAAAATGGACAAAAATGCCTTCCCTAGAGGAGCTTACCCTTGAGAATAAAAGGCCAAGATCATCAAAGCTCCAGAAAGATCAGATAGAAGGTAGAATGGATGACGCCCAATGAAAAACAGGATAAAGCACAGGAAATGTTCATCCTCACCCATGGCTCTACAGTTCAAAGTACAGACCCAGACTTAACCATAGTATGACTATACCACCAGGGAGAGTAAGTAGTCAATCTTATTTTTATCATGAATTTCACAGACATAGAGAATATACTTTCATGGTAGGAATTTTTCCCATCTCTCTGATATTAGTATCAGTTCCTACTTGTCCCAAGCATACCCACTTGCGGTCTGCAGGCCTTCACAGGGCAGCCTTTGTGTGGCCTGAAGCCAGTACAAGTGGAGCTTACTGCAAGCATCCCTGTGCCTCCTGGAATTAGGTGGCACCATAACGCCAGGTGGCTGGAGTTGAAGAGCATCCCCTAAGAAGCAGACATTCTCATTCCTGTCCTCTGTGTGTCTGTAGGAAATGGCCACCACCCAAATCCTGGTTTTCACTCAAGTTCTACTCCAAGCTCGAGCCCTGTGAACTGATGAAGCTTTGGGGACCACCTGCCTCAGGGGCCAAAATTGTGAATGAAACCAAGCCAGAGAATCAGTGAGCAGCCCAGCATGAACCACAGCAGAACTTCAACAGAAAGCAGGGCCTTTGATCTTCGGCCCTGGGCTCACACACACATCCTGTGCTTTTATGAAATAGTATTGTTCAGAGCCTTTATTGTCACTTTTCTCCTGGTGATATGGATGGTAGGTTGGATTTTTTTTCTGAGATTGTCAATATCGATTATGCATATTTTTCTCAAAGAATAACTGCTTAGTTTTGACAGTGAAGAAGGCAACAGATGCTCCTGCAAGAAAAGGAAATGAAAGACCTTGATCCATGTATTTGGAGTAAGATCTGAAAACAAACGGGGTACAGGTCCAGAATAAATGTGGACAATCCCTAGCAGAGCAAAAGAGCATAAAAAAGTTTATTAACACATTACATCTGTGCTAACAAAGGTCAAATTTGTATATATTTCAAAGAAGAACTTAATTTTTCTCCAAGACTGTGTTCATAGTAATACAATCCTTCTGAAAGATAATTAGTTTGTTTAATGTGCTACATTAACATTGAAATAAAAAACAGTGAGCATCTTCCAACTAAAATCTGCAGTTTAAACTGAGATATAAAAGTGGTTCTCAGTTTTAAGATACAAAAGTAATCATTTCCAGAAGTTTTAAGATATAAAAGTGAGAAACTAAGGCAAATGTCTAAGGTAGGGTTGCCAGATAAAATACAAGATGCCCAGTTTCATTTGAATTTCATATGAATAACAGATAATTTTTTCATATAAGTAAAAGCTTCAAAGTTAACTGGGCTTCCCGTGTTTAATTTGTTAAATATGGCAACTATAATCTAAGGGATAAATTTTGTTTCCAAACACTATTGCTGAATAAAATCCAAACCATGTGTGATAACCAATTAATTTGCAAAATAATTCAATACAATTTCAAATCTCCCTGAGGCAGGGTTTCTTGGCACTGTCATTACTGACATTTTGGGCTGGGTAATTCTTTGTTCCAAGGGGCTGTGCATTGTTAGATGCTTAACAGCACCCTTGGTCTTTGCCCAATAGATGCCAGTAGCACCCCCTAGTTGTGACAACCAAAAATGTATCCAGGCACTGCTAAATCCGCTGGGGTTGGTGTGGGGGACACTCACCCCTGGTTGAAGACCATTGTTCTGAGGGAAGAAGCATATTTATAAGTGCAGTTATGTATTTTAGTAGAAAACTAGCTTGACCTGGCTAGAAAGAAGGGAAAGGCATATTTTATGCAATTTCATTTTGAAGTGTCTGGGAGAGACACCAATAGAGGATTGATGGGAAATCGAGGAGCTGCAGAGCTGGCAGAGGTGGGATTGTTTTGCACTCTGAGGCTCCATTAGCAAAGCTTCTGTTTGCTCCAGGGGCTGTAAAGGAAAAGTCGGTGGAAAGTCCTCGTGACAAGGCTCAGGTTCCCAGCATAGCCTTATCCAGGCTTTGAAAGAACAGTCAGTACAGAGTCAGCTGATTTCTGGAAAAGGAGTGTTTTATTTGGATAGTAATAACTGAAATTCCAACCTAGACCACCTAGCTGCATAATCACGTGTACACGTCCAGAAAAACAAATGGTCCAGAGATGCATTGAGAACCAGAGAAGGAGAACCGTTCACTTGTTTGGTTTTTAGAAATGAATTTGACAGAAATGAATTTTGCAAAGGTGTTGCTGCTTCTGCTTCTATTTTCCTCCAAAAAAACATAAGAATTTAGTTTGCTGTTTAACCAAGAAAGTGATGTGGTTACACATATTACAGAGAAGGTTTTAAAGAATTAACCTCTCAAGAATCCTTGGCTTTAAGAACTGTTCTTTGGTCATATAGTGAGAATCACCAATCATTCTTTCCTCCAAGGAATTTTCAGCATAATCCTACTTTCCACTTACATTCTACACAATTGCCAGATTGGAGTGAAAAAGCAAATCTACTTCCAATAAAGAGAGACGCAAAAGAACAGTAGTTCAAAAAAGATTCCAAAGAGAATATATGAATTTCTTACTCTGCTTTTATTGATTTGAAATTCACAATTTTGCATTTTGTGAGGATAATGTAAATTTTTTTCTTCTTCTTTACTTTCTTTTTCTTTTTTTAGTGCTGGGGATAAAATTTTCTTTTAGTTGAGTCATTCTAACTAAATATAGGGTACAATTATTCATCAATACTTTTTTTAAAAGTTATCTCAAAATAACTCTGCTATAAGGATAAAGCAGTTCAGTTCTAATCCACAATTCTTTTTCAGACAAACATAATCTACAAGACTGAAAGATCAAAAACCCATTGCCCTTAGGATAAAGTTCAGAATCCCTAATGCAGTCTACAAAGTCCTAAACAATCTGACCGGAGCAGACCACGCTTACCCCAACTTTTAGAAAACAGGTTAAAATGCTCTAACACTGAGATCCAAAAAGAGTACTTCAAATAGGATCAAGTTGAAGTGTGTGGATGTTCAATGGTCTAGGGCTTGTTAGGAAGCTGAATTCATCATGCCATACCATGTCTCCCTACTTCCTGTCCTATTGCTCCTCTGAACTTAAAGCATTCTCCTCTTCCATATGGTCAAAGCTCCCTCACCACCACCATCTCTGGGTCCCAACCTATAGAAAGGCGGGCAGAAATGCAGGAAAATAGCTTCTTTTTGAAGAGGTGTCATAGGGTGGCTTCCCCAGGAAACCCACCTGAGATGGAGATGAGCATACAGAAAGTTCATTAGGGAGAGCTCCTTGGATCAACAGCTGTGGGGGGAAAAGAAGGACGCAGAATCTGTAGAGGGAAAAGTTAAGGTTCAGGACAGCGACAGTTAAGTCTCAACTCAACCAATATGAAGCACTGAAGCTAAGATGGTCTGTAGGAACTCAGATAAAATGTTGGGGCTTTATATTCCTTAACCAGTTACTGGCTATGAGCTGCTCCAGGAAAGGGGTATGACCTTGGATGAGATAGCTTTTTCCTGCCGAGGCAATTCCCAGAGGGCTGTCAGTCAACAACTTTCTAGATGAAAAGATGGCAGCACAACTCAGAATCCATGATAGAATGTGATCTGGAAGTTGTTTTAACCATTTCCATTTACATCTCATTAACCAGAATGTCTAGAATGTCTAGAATGGCCATCACAGCTGGAATAGAGGGTGGAAAATACAGGCCTACCTATCACTAAGAGGAAGAAGAGAACTGATATTGAATAATATCAAGAAGGAAGGAAAAACATTGTTTGAATTTTTTAGCTTATCAACTATATATATCAAATACCATTTAACTGAGGGAAGCTATCCACAAAGCACAGAAGTGGAAAGAGCTAAAAATGGAGCAGGAACTGAGAGGTCACTTGTATCTGGTGATGATCTCTGAGTAGAGATGACTACATCAAACTTACCCTAGTCCAGGTAAGGAAGGAAGGAAGGGGTTCATAGGCGCATGCTTCCAACCTGCTCCTCCAAACCCAAAGTCACATTTCTACTTGATATTTACATATTTTTATAAGGCCCACTACATGTCAGAAAAAGACCCTTAATGCAGAGGGTACTGAAATATGATTCTGGTTTTCAAAGAAAACAGTTATTAAATTGACCCAAGATAACATTAATACAAATGTATCACTTTCCATTAACATTACTTGGAAACATTACATTATAATGGTGTATAGAAAGGAAGGAGACCAAAAATGTTCAGGTGCCTAATATCACTCTTTCTAAACAAAGTAGCCAGGCCAGTTTCTGCCACTGATTTGGCTCATGAAAAAGCCACTATCTAGAGACTGGATATAAGGAGCCCATGAGAATCCTATAAGAAGACCAGGTAATAAAACGCTCACCAGTAGTGATGCTGTATTAGATAATGTGAGGTTAACCAACAGTATAATCCACTCTCATATGGTTTGAATAAAAGAGAGAGAGAGAAGCATGCAATCATGGGGAAAATGATGAAGCTACAGAAACTGAAACAGAGACAATATGGGGGACCATAAAACATTTGACTTCTAGAGTGCCAGTGGGCCTCTAGAAATGTTTTGGTCTCTTCATCCACAGGTAAATTGTCTAAGTGTCTCCATAACTAGGACTTTACATGTACCTAATGAGAAAACCCCTGTCCCCACCTGCAAGTATGGTAGAACCAAGATCCAGAACCTACAACTCAGGAAATCCCACTCTCCTTTAGTAGTGGTGTTAGTGCCATAGATTAAAGTATCCTTAGAAAATCTCCAGCCCTATGTATATTGCACAGAGTCCCCATGAAAACTCCTCCTGGGACTCTCCTGTCCAGCACTTGGCTCTGCCAGAGATATTCTCTCCTTTCTTTTCTCCCTTCTCCTCTCTTCCCATTCCTTCCCAGAGACCCAGTGCTGGAATATAGCAGATTTCTCAGTTGTATAAGGAAAAAGCCATACAGATCCTCAAAAATGGAGCTTATTTTTAATATATTATATTATATTATATTATATTTTTTGCAGTGCTGGACCTTGTACATGCTAGGCAAGTGCTCTACCACTGAGTTATATTCCCAGACCTTCAATTTCTCAATACCAGAGGAGTCTTGCCGGTTTGTATATTTCCTTTCTCTCTCTCTCTTTCTCTCTCTCTCTCTCTCTCCACCTCCTCCCACCTTTCTCTATCTCTCATGATAAAGTGATATCTCCATAAAGGGCTCTACTTTGAGTCCTGTCTAAATCTACCTCTGGGATCTAGCATTAGAACAGTAGTTGCAATAGCTAGTATTGACAGCCTGCCCACAGTACCCTTGTACCATCTGGGTAACATGGGCTAAGAAAGCAGGCTTCTTAAGCATGGTGGCAAACACCTGTAGTCCCAGTGGCTCAGGAGGCTGTGGCAGAAGGATTGCAGGTTCAAAGACAGCCTCAGCAACTTAGCAAGGCTGTAAGCAACCTAATGAGACCTGGTCTCAAATTAAAAAGGGTTGGGAATGTGGCTCAGTGGTTAAGTGCCACTAGGTTCAAATCCTATCTCCCCCTACCAAAATAAAAAATAAAAATAAAAGAGGCTCCAGTTTCCACAGATCCGGATATTAACCCCAGTTCTGCCACTTATTTGCTGTGTGGTCGTGGAAGAGTCAGTCATTTTATCCTTTCTAAACCTTCATCTCCTCATTTGCAAAATAGGGACATAATAATAGTATCTGCTTCACAGAACTGTTTTGAGAATTAAATGATGTAAAGTTAGCTCTTGGCATAGGGCCTAAAATGCAGTAAGCACTCCATTTTAAGCGTACATGGCAGCTATTATAGTACCTACCCCTTAAAGAAGTCTCAGAGGAACTTACCCTAAGGCAAGAAGAAAGAACTCACAATAATCCAGAAACAAAACCTCTGAAGGAGAGATTCCAGAAAGAGCTCAGAGCCCAGCCCTTAGCTTCATTACCTGTCCAGCTTCCCAAGAACTTGTGACTGAGTCCCATAGAGATGGGAGACAGTAAGTGAATTGTGAAAAGAAGTGTTTCATTAAACACTCCAGGAGGCTTTGGGGTGCAACTCAGTGTCACCCCGGCACCACCACAGCCTCCTACAATACAAACGTCCTGCCAGACCCAGAGAGAGGTGACCTCTCAAACTTCATTGCAAAAATGTTGCACAGCTTTGGAATGTCACAGGATCCAAGTATCAGAGGTGTTACTTAGCAGAGGTGGCAATGGTATCCAACACACAACCGTGGCCTTCAGCTGATGTAACAATGTCACCCAGACACAATTATGGTTCCCAACAGACATACCAATGAGTTCTGGCAAACAAGACAAGGTTCTGTAGCAGGTGTGGCAGTATTTCCAGAAGCAGAATGCTGCACTGTGGGTGACACCGCAGGATCCTTGCAAGTCTCAGCAGTCTCACGCTGATGGAAACGTTAGGGAGATGAAAGATCGCTGAGGCCGTGCAGAAGTGCTACTGGAACCCAAGGATGTGGAAATGGTGCATGGTTGGGGAAAGAGAAGAGGAAATTGTCTAACACCATGCAGCTGCTTCTAGCATTTATTTATGACTGTGTTATAGCTAAGGTATACACATTTGGAGTGTAAGGGCTGTGGAGAGGAGGCTGCATTGGGCTGCAATAAAGAAAGTAGCTGGGGAGCTATGGGGTACATGTCTGTCACCTGAAGCCACCAGTAAGAATAAAGTAGGGGCTGGGGCTGTAGCTCAGTGGTAGAGCACTTGCCTAGCACATGTGAGGCACTGGGTTCGATCCTCAGCACCACATAAAAATTTAAAAAAATAAGTCTATCAACAACTACAACTAAAAAATATTAAAAAAAAAAAAAAAGAATAAAGAGTTTCTTTTCCAGCATTGTGTTTCAGTCAGGAAGTAGAAGGAGCACTGGACCAGGACCCCTGAGAATGGGTCTTAATCCTCATTGGACACTGACTTACTGGGTAAGTAACCTAATTGTCTGAACCTTAACCTATCCACAGATAGAAAGGAGGGGAGAGGTTGTACTCAGTAACTGTGAGGATTTTGTTTCATCCTCACCAGATGGAGATAGAAATAAGGTCTCTCTAACACTCCTTCCCAACTGAAGTGTGGTAACTCTCAACAACTTGGTAAGTGATCTTTTAATGGAAACTTTACATTCTTTTAAATAATTAACATTCAATACTCAACCTTAGAACATTATTCAAATTTTGATGACAAGAGATTGCAACAAGGAAAAAGGCGTTCCCCCATCATGCTTTTCCTTTTGGCATTAAAATAAAGACTTCATTAGGGAATGGGGAAATCCTGGGGTTCTTTAGTACTGGGTTAGTGACAAGCCAGAGGAGTTAAGTAGGTGGTGACAATCTCAGGTATGAACTACTTCTGAGTGATCCAGGTATCAAGTTCTCCCAAGGTGAGTGTGCCCTTCTAGGACTTGTATGGCCTGCAACAGTGAGAGACTTGGTCTACAAGTACCTGGAGAGATGAGAAGGCACATTGTCAGAGGCTAAAGCCTGCTTCACCCATTGGGGATGGATTGCGGTATCCCCTGCTCCTATGATATAAGAGAGGAATCCATGTCCTAGAGCCCATTCCTATGCCATCTGGGACATTTTCCCCCTCTGATAAGGAAACTCTTGATAATAATGTGTTTCACTGGAATAACATCGTCTTCACCATTAGTGAAATGATTGCTGGTTGTCAACAATCATGGGAAAGGTCCCTGGAGAGGTCAGTTTTCACGGGAAGATTGGCAGACTGGCTCCCAAGGGTAGTGTTTCTTTCCATAGTGAAAGCACTAGAGACCAACGCCAGGGCTTCAGTCTTAGAGATGTGGAAACTCTTCTCTTGTCAGTGCCTGAGGGACACTCAGGAATAATAAGCACACTGCCAATGTTGTCATTAAAAGGCAAGGTGTCTTTTATGAAGTGGACATTAGCATTAGCCAGGCAAGTATATTCTTAGACAAGTGGCAAGGAAGCCAATTTAACAGAAAGTTGCCTGGCAAGCAACAAGGAAGATGTTTAATAGGCTCAGCCTATAATTACCCAATGCATTCATTTTTGCTGTGTGATCCAGTCTGCTTCTTGGACCAGAGGGCTGTGTTTGGAGCCAGAACAACCCTTCCCTAGACAGTATTCACATGTCCACTGCCAAACTTTGCCTCACAGACTCTGCCCATGCCACCCACTTCCAAATTTCTTGACAGATCAGTTCCCTTTCTGATCGACAGTCTTTCCATAAATGTGTTAAGATCTTTAATCAGGACAGGTTAATGTCAAGTCTCTGTGCTGTATAAGATGTGTTCACCTACTGTTTTGACTCATTATGTGTGTTCAGTTGGCAAAGGGCTATTTTCTTTCATAGCCTAATTCTTGGGGTCACCCCATTGTTGCCTGCCTCCCATATAACACCTACACAGTAGTCCTAAAATGTCACTTTATTTTATTTCATTGCACTTTTATTTTCTATGTTCTTTTGAATGTCTCCACTGATTTTTTTGAGTGGGACTTCTCTGAGAAAGAATATTATTTTTAGCATAGATTGAATCAAGTGAGATGAAATCTTATAACAAATTCAACTGTTTCATTATATCAAAGGAGGGAAGGTTCTTTACCAATTACAATTTCTATTTGAGAGACAAAACTGTGTTTGTCATACATGATGAACAGAGAGGATACATTTATTATAGTGTTTAAAATTACTACCTGCCATAAAAAGTTGGTCAGTAAAGTATGGGCAGTATGAGGTAATAAGTTTTCATTTCTTTTTTTCATAATAGATTTTGCTTGTCTTGTTAGTAATTTGCACCATCATAAGCTACTAAAACCCCAAGCATAGACAAACTGCTTGTAATTCCAACCTTGGATGCACTGATTCAAAAGGGGCATACTCTGAACTGTTTCTTATAAAGAGAAAAAAGAACAAAAGAAAGAGCTGCAGCTTCCTAGATTTCAACCTTGTATTTACTTTCAACATTTTATATTTATTGATCCATTCAATTATAGTTTGTCCTACAGAGCATTTAAGACAAATGACCAGACCACAAGATAAAAATTAAGATAGGGAAAAATAAAAATAAATGTCTATGTTGAAGAGAAGAGAGTGAGGAATTAGAAAGATATATAAGATACTAGTTCCTACATAATTATTAAAGTAGAGGCCAATGTTTGGACTGGACTTCCTTGTGGCAAAGTCAAAAATGAAAACATAATAGGTACAAAATTACCTACGACCCATAGAGAAAACCTTCCAGAATGAACAAAGCATTTATTTGCACCTGGATCTGAAAGCATTTTCTTAAGTATATTGTTATATAAGAAAAACTCAATTATGTGAATGACACAATCCCACAATATAGCATGACAACATGCAATTCAAAAAATTGTGTTTCTTTAGGAAATATTTACATTGTTTGATTCATTCCTTTTACTGCTTTCTGAACAGTATGTCCTCTTTATTTTTCTGAGGTTAACCTCAATGTTTTATTATTCAATCTTTTTACCTGCTCCTGAAAAATACAAGATTGTAAGACTATATAAGTTGCTTCCCTCTCTGCTGTATATGCTATTTTGATTGTAGTTTAATTCTATGTTGTTTTTTAATTTTACAAAATGCATTGGTCAGCTTTTCATTGCTGTGACCAAAATTCCTGACAAGAACAACTTAGAGGAGGAACAGTTTATTTTAGCTCAGGGTTTCAGAGATTTAGTCCATGGTGGGCCACCTCCAGCACTCTGGGCCCAAGGTGAGGCAGAACATCATGGAGGAAGGACATGATGGAGGAACACTGACCTATTCATGGTTACCAGGAAGCAGAGAGAGAATAGGGAAGAGGCTGTAGGGAAGATGAACCCTTCCAGAGCACATCCCCGGTGACCCTCTTCCTCCAGCCTTGTCCCACCTGCCTACAGTTACCACTCAGTTAGTTCATTCAAACTAAGATGAACTGATTAGGTTACAGGTCTCATGGTCCTATCTTTTCACTTACTGCATCAACACAGGAGCTTTTGGGGCCACCTTATATTTAAACCATAACAAAAATGGAAAATATAATTAAAATTAAAAGCAGATATGAGTTAAACAGCAGATTAACAAAATTAAAAGCTAGTTGGAGAGGTGTAAAATAAGTCTAAATAAATTATATA
>PVHX01018058.1:0-18658 GCA_004024805.1 Geosciurus inauris
TTTTTTTTTTTTTTTTTTTTCTTTTTTGGTACTGGAGATTGAACTCAGGGGCGCTCGATCACTGAGCCACATCTTCAGTCCTATTTTGTGTTTTATGTAGTGACAAGGTCTCACTGAGTTGCTCAGTGCCTCGCCATTGCTGAGGTTGGCTTTGAACTCGTGATTTTCCTGTCTCAGCCTCCCTAAGTGCTGGGATTACAGGCTTGAGCCACCGCGCCTGGCGCATCTGCCTTTTTAATTTTAAAAATTCTCATTTATAATCCAATTTGGTACCATCAAACAGAAGATATAATATGTGTACACAAATATGCATAAAATATAAGCAATACAAGGATATTGTAGTTTTTAATATAGTTTTACCATATGCAAGTCTTTAATTTTTTTTAAGTTATTTATGTGCCACATATGCCCTTTAACATAAAAGTAAAAGAAAATGTCTCTTGAGACAATCAGAAAAGATAAAGATAGATTCACTTCTCCTGAAATTTGCATGGACTAGGTAGGAAAAGTTAGTGCTGCTCATTGAGCAGTGAATTAGTTTGAATTAAGAAAAGTTCCACAGTGTTATTTCCTTTTTATTCTAACTCTGAGATTTTCCTCCAAGTGTTTGAATCTTTTACTTGAGACATTTCATATTTATGCAATAACTGGGGTACTATAGCAATTGTGTGGCTAAACATTTATAAAAATACTTCAGATATTAGAATGCTACCAATAAGGAAAAATTATTTTGTCTTAAATATTATTTTTATGTGAATAGTAAATTTTTGATTTACCACTTTCAAAGATTCAATCATCATCTGAAGTGCTGCCATGTAAAGAATTTTTATTGAAATCAAGACGTGAAATAATTTAAGTACATAAAGAGTGATATAATTTAAGTGAAATAATTTAAGTACATTAAGTACATAATTTAGTGAAATAATTTAAGTACATAAAGATATATCTTGTACCACAAGTCATAGAAAATAAATACATGAAGTTGTAAAACAATGTAATCTGAGTTGTTAATGTAGATATAACATGCTTCATTTACTCTGTTTATGTTCCATTCTGTGTCAGTGACACCTGTCTATGGCAACATAATTCAAGGTAATATTTTCTGACATACATCCAGTAAAACCTAGTTGATTGTTGTAAGTTCTATATATCAGAATTGTTCCTAGGGGCTGGTTTTAGTAGAGGTGAGAGCAGATGGGTTTCTGTGAGTCTCACTGAACACAGGTCAAAGGTCTGGGCCAGAGGACTCTAGCTTCCCAGGAAAGGAAAATTTTGTTTTACCTGCAAGCTATTACACCATGTAATGTCTTCTGAATCCACATCTTTTTTAGGTCATCAAGGACTGAGTAATTCTGAGCATAATTCACTCACTGTGCCTATCATGCACGTGTGTGCAGACAATAGCTCAACTATACTTCTTAAAAAATTGGCTACATCCTGAGAAAATGTGCCAATGATTCCATTGCCCCCACTTTTAATTTGTGGGGAGGGCTTTTTATTCTTTAGATAACTTATTTCAGAAAAATTAATTGTAAATTTTTTTGAACTTATATATATGACCCTTTAAAAGTGAAATGAGAATTTTGTCATACATTTTTACCCAGGAAAGTCTACTTTCAGCACTTGAAATCCACTTTTTTGAAATGTAAATATCAAAGAAGATTGCACATTGTCTTGTAGCTTTAGTAGGATTTAAATAATCTAGCTTCATCAGGCCCCTATTGCTAAGATACAAAACTCCTTCCTTCTAAATGTATTTATTATTCCATTAAATAAAACCAATTAGTAAATACAGGTATCTTTGAAAACTGTCATGTAAAATTTTGGATGATCTATGACAAATGATGCTGCCAAGTTTTCTTATATAGAGCCAATTATAATTTATATGGAAAAGATGAATGCAATGGGTTGAATATGCTTGGTTATATGTTTAGTTTACTTCCGATTTGCACTCAGGGGGTTGGAACACAGGCTACTATTTGACCAGTTTCCCTTATAATTATCATAATGCCATCAACTTTAAATGAGTTCCTTAGTGCCAAGTATATCTGGAGACTATCTTTATATACCTAAGTATCTAGGGCACTTTGTCCAATAAAGATCATGTAGACCATACAGAGATTGTTAGGGATCCCACAGAAATCAGGAGAGCAAGACATAGGCACTTGCATTCATTGGGATTTGAAGAGACCATTGCATTTTAGCTCTTGTGGGCAATAGGGCTACACCAAGAAGTGTTCCCTTGCTAAATGGGGCTTTCTGTCAATCTTTAAAAGGGAGACTATTTTTATAGTCTAAAAGTACCAGAACCCATTGCCCTGTTCCTTGAAACTGGCAGCATTTATCTTCCATCACCATTTAAGACAGTCTAGTTAATCATCAGACAATGAGGGTAATAGGCCTAAGATAAAGGTTTTTTTTTTTTCTCCAAATGTAAAGGTAGCCCTGTGAGGTCAAGCATTTCAGTACACTGTGTTTCCCCAGAGTGGCAGGAAAATGGAAATTTGGGTGAAATCAAGTGGAGGATACAAAAAACTCAGACTTCAGGATTAAAATTGTACAGCGAATCAGAAAGTCATGGACGAACCAAACAACCTTTGTACCTTCCGAACGTCTGCACAGCATAGATTCCAAGAATTAGCCCCAATGCTTTTAATGTGTGTTCTGTACGGACTCTGATGAATGTCTATCCAGAAGCCTTAATTCCTCAGACTAGTATAGTGAAGTGGAAAATTTTTCTTCCAGTTTCCCCTTTATATTCTCTCATTTAAAACAAATCTTATTTCTTTTATTGATTTGTCCTTTGCTACCATCCATGGATTTTACTCTTTGAACCCATGAGACAAACCATGAAACAAAATCAGTGAGGACTACAGCCCACAAAGACTTTGTCTTCAGAATCTATGAACTGAGCCTTGTTCTCAAACTCTGATGTTATTCCCATGGGCAAAGAGTGGCTGGAAAGCAGGGCAGAGGCCAGTTTCTCTTTACACATCTATCATATAGGCAGATTTTTGGGGGATTTTTTTTTCTTTATTCCAAAACTGGTGTCTCTAACCCATAGCAGGATAATTTGCAGCTGCCCAATGCCAGGCTAAAAGCAATACTTACATCAAAGAGGTTTCAAAACAAAACTTTGTAAATCCTTTTTTGGTGTCCTGCTATACTTACTCATTAGAAGTATAATCTTTTTGCCTCCAACTTCGTTTTTAATGGATTAGACTTGTTATGTAATTGCATCCATGCCTGTACCTACAGAATTTTTCACTTATCTCTGACAGCCTAATTTCCAAATGCAAGATTGTACAATAATTCAGAATGCCATTCAAAGACCATATTGTTACAGTAAAACATCATCTATTTCTTAGACAGGTTTATACAATAGGGGCCCATTCAGCTAAGATCTTTCCCTAGAAAAAATCTATAGAATCAACACACTATTGCCAATGTCTTAAAGGGACAGAAACAAATAAAGGGGCTAGGTTTGTGGGTCAATAGTAGAGCACTTTCCTAGCATGTGTGAGGCACTTGGTTCAATTCTCCGCACCATATAAAAATAAATAAATAGACAAATAAATAAAATGTATTGTGTCTGTCTACAACTTAAAAACTAAACAGAGACAGACCAAATCTCCAAACCATGGCTGATAGATGGAAAACTTAGATAGGGGAAATTGGGGGCAATTTTCCAACTCCCATTTTATCATGACTTCTACACCAATGGTCCACAAATGTCCACATAAAGTGGGACTAGATGTTCCCACAAAGAGGAACAAAATGTGTAGAATCATGGGTCTCAGTTTGCACACCACAGTAGCTTACAAAACGATCAAGGTGTCACAAATTTACTGCATTCAGTTTCCTTTTTGTTAATGTATACCTAAATGGAGTAAATCATACAGTTGAGGAAAGGCAGATGTTCCCCAAAGAAAAGGAGCTTTGGCATCTTCTGGGAAGTTGCCAGAATATCCTTTAGTCCCTCCTTTATTCACAGGAGAATCATCTCTTGTTTAACCCAAGGTACACTCAGCCATCTCCTAACTTATAAGCAGTTGGCTCTCAAGAAATTTACTTTACATCCTCAGCATGTAAATGGGGTTGCTTGGAGTATGAGGCCAGGCAAAGAAAGGTGGAGTGGGGACTGTTCTGGAGTCCCAAATGGGGTCACCAAATGTGTAACTGCAAGCTTGATCCTTGTCCCCAATGCCAATTCATGTCAATTTAAAAATGAAGTCATGGTTTGAGAGAAATAAAAAAGAAATTTTATTGCTTTATTAGCAAAGAAGAAACACAGGGGACTTCTCTCCCTGAGGCTGTGATTCTAGCATCAGGAAAAACTGAGGGCTTTAAAAGAAGCTATTCAAAAGTCTACATTCCAGATGTGCCCTGACAGGGAGTCCCAGGTGCACCTTGAAGTTATGTTGAAATTCACTTTTTAGATCCTCCGGAGGATATCTTGTTCCTGTTCAAGGATAATAAACTTGGTGAAGAAAAAGGTAACACTCTCTCCCTAATCTTGTTAGAGAGTGGGAGTGACGAAAAGAGAAAAGAACATGTCCTGTTAAAGATAGGACTGAGCAAACAGGGCTATATTCAAAACGGAAAGTGTATTATGGTTTTTGAGGGTAACAATTTACTGTTTTTGGTACTAGGGATTAAACTCAGGGGTACTTATCCACTGAGCCACATCCCCAGTCCTATTTTGTATTTTATTTAGAGACAGGTTCTCACTGAGTTGCTTAGCATCTCATCGTTGCTGAGCTGCCTTTGAACTTTTGATTCTCCTGTCTCAGCCTCCCAAGGTGCTAGGATTGCAGGCATGCACCACTGTGCCCTGCTTAAAATTTACTATTAAAAACAAGTAAATTAGGTTTGATGTAAATGGGATTTATAAATTTATTATAGAATATCTATAAACAGCTAAAACATCAGCTGATAAATATAAATTTAAGTACTCTCAATTGTTTGAACTCTAAGTTGAGTCTACTAATATGTTTCTAAAACTACTTTCCTGAATTAATGCATTAATTCTGGGACTTTTCTGGTGGAATGTTTTGAATCCTCTAATTAAAGAATCATGTGATCAGCAAATAATGATAGTTTGAGTTCTTTTTATCCTACTCATAACCCTTTAATTGTGTTCTTCTGACTAATTCCTCTGGCTAGAGTTTCTAGAACTATGTTGAATAGAAGTGGTGAAAGAGGGCATCCTGTCTTATTCTAGTATTTAGAGAAAATGCTTCCAGTTTTTCTCCATTTAGAATGATATTTGCCTTAGGTTTAGTATAGATAGCTTTTACAATGTTGATGTATGTTCCTACTATTCCTAGTTTTTCTCTGCATCAATTGATATATCATTCTTATCATTAAATATATTTATTGATTTCCATATGTTGAACCAAATTGCAACCCAGGAATCAACCCCACTGAATCATGGTGCACTATTTTTAAAATTTGTTTTTACATGCAATTTGACAGAATTTTATTGAGATTTCTTTCAGCTATGTTCTTTTATTCCTGTGTCTTTGCTTAGGTATGGCATCAGGATGATACTTGCTTCACCAAGTGAGTTAGGAAGCATTCCCTCCTTTTCTATTTTATAAAATAATTTGGGGAGTATTGGTATTAGTTGTTTGTTATTTATGGGTCTTGTAGAACTCAGCTGTAAATCTGTCTGGTCCCAGGCTTTTCTTAGTGGGGAGACTTTTGATGGAGTCTTCTTCTTCTTCTCCTCCTCCTTCATTTTGTTTTTGCTTGAAATTTATCTATTTAAATTGTTTCTGTCCTCTTGACTCAGATTGATTTGATTATATGCCTATAGAAATTTGTCACTGTCTTTGAGGTTTTCTATTTTACTGGAGTATAAATTTTCAAAATAGCTTCTAAGTGTCTTCTGTATTTCAATAGTGTCTGTTGTAATATTTTCTTTTTCATAAATTTTATTAAATTTGAGTTTTTCTCTGTTTTTTGTTTGAGTGGCTAAGGTTTTGTCAATTTTATTTCTTTTGATTTAATTGATTTGTCTTCTGATTATAATTATTTCTTGTCTTATACTCTTTTGGTTTTGGTTTGTTCTTATTTTTCTAGGGCTTTGAGATGTAATATCAGGTTGTTTATTTGTTGACTTTTAATTCTTTAAATAAGTGAGCTTAATGCAATAAACTTTCCTCTTAACATTGCCTTTATAATGCCCCAGAGATTGTTATATGTTATATTTGAGTTCTCATTTATCTCTAAGAATTTTTTTTATTTCCTCCTTGAGGTCTTCTGTTATCCATGTGTCATTTAATAGCATATTATTTAGTCTCTAGATGTTGGAGTCTATATTTTATTTTGTCATTGATTTCTAATTTTATTTTATTATGGTCAAATAGAATGCAGTGTAGCATCTCTATTTTTTTTGTATTTGCTAAGATTTGCTTTATGGCATAAAATATAGTCTATTTAAAGAAGGATCTATGTGCTAATGATAAAAATGTGTATTTGCTCTTTGATGGAATATTCTATACATGTTTGTTGTCTAAATTATTGATTGTTTTATTGAGTTCTATAGTTTCTTTGTTTAGTTTTTGTTTAGATGCTCTATCCAGTGGTGAGAGAGGTCTCTTTACATCATCCAGTATTATTGTTTTGTGGTCTATTTGATTCTTGTAGTTAGGAACGATTTGTTTGATATACCTAATGCCCCATTGTTTGGGGCATAGAAATTTTTGATCATTATGTCTTATTGATGTATGATTCTCTTAAGCAGTATAAAATGTATTTCCTTCTTTATCCTTTTTCACTAACTTTTGTTTGAAATCCAAGTTATCTTATAAGAGAATGGAAACCCCTGATTGTTTACATGGTCGATGTGAGTGAATATGTTTTTTCCACCCTTTTACATTAAAGTCTGTCAGTATCTTTTCCTGTGAGATGAGTTATTGAAGGCAGCATATTTTAGGGTCTTTTTAAAATCCAATCTGTCATTCTATGTGTTTTGATTGAGGAGTTTAGGCCATTGACATTCAGGGTTATTATGGAAATGTGATTTGTATTCCTGGTCATTTTGGTTTATGTTTTTAACTTGAGTTGGTGTCTCTTCTTATCGGACTTTTCTTTATTTTAGTTCTTCTCTTTGCTTATTTTTATTGTTGTTATTATTTTCAACTCTTGGAATATTTTGCTGAGAATGTTCTGTGGTGCAGGTTTTCCTGCTGTAAATCTTTTAACTTATGTTTATCATGAAAGGTTTTTATTTCATCATCAAATCTTAAGCTTAAGTTTGCTGGATATAAGATTCTCAGTTGGCATCCATTTTCCTTCAGAGGTTGGTATATGTTACACCAGGATCTCCTGGCTTTGAGGGTCTGGGTTGAGAAATCTGCTGAGATCTGAATTGTTGTCCCCCTATTTGTAATCTGATTCCTTTTGCAGCCTTTAAAATTCTATCCTTATTGGGTATGTTAGGCATTTTCATTTTATGTGCCTTGGTGTGGATCTGTTGTAATTTTGTACATTTGGTATCCTGTAAGCTTCTTGTGTTTGATTTTCCAATTCATTCTTTATGTTTAGAAAATTTTCTGATATCATTTTCTTAAAGAAGTTGTCCATTCCTTTGAATCTCTGTGCCTTCCTCTATCCTGATAAATCTTAGATTTGGTCTTTTGATGCTATTCCATAATTTCTGGATGTTCTGTTCATGGTTTTCTACCACCTTCACTGTGTGGTCAACTTTATTTTCAAGATTGTGTGTGTGTGTGTATATATATAAACAATACATATATATATATATATATATATGTATTGTTTTTTAATATATGGGGTTTTGTCTTCCAAATGATCTAGTCTGTTGGTAATGCTTTCTATTGGTTTTTTTTGTTGTTTTTTGTTTATTGTTTTCTTCATTTCAAGGATTTCTGATTGTTTTTATTTCAAAATTGCTATTTTTTTATAGAATTTTTGCTATCTATTTTTGCTCCCTTATCTCTTTGTTGGTTTGATCAATTTCTGAATGTATTTGCTCTCTTATGTCATTTCTTAATTCAACATTATTTCAATGATGCACATTCTGAATTTCTTCTGTGACATTTATCAAGTGTCAGAATTCAGTAAATGAATTCTATTATATTTTTAATTTTTATTAGTTGTTGGACCTTTATTTATACACAGTGCTGAGAATTTTAATCCTGTGCCTCACACATGCTAGACAACCACTCCACCAGTCAGCTACACCCTGAGCCCTAGATTCTATTAATAAAATATCTTTTTTGAGGACATTTTACTTCCTTAGTTTTAACTTTTTATTTTTGGTACCAGGGATTGATCTTAAGGACACTCGACCACTGAGCCACATCCCCAGCAAAATTTTGTATTTTATTTAGAGACAGGGTCTCACTGAGTTGCTTTGTGCCTTGCCATTGCTGTGGCTGGCTTTGAATTCATAATTCTCTATCTTAGCATCCCAAAGTGCTGGGATTACAGGCATGCACCACTGCACTTGGCTTCTTTCCTTATTTTTTCATGTTGTTTATGTGTCTTCCTTGCGGTGTGAATCTGAGACATTTCAGTTTCTATCTTATAACTTGTAGTGTCCCTGCAGATTACCTGTACCTCATCTTAGTGTTGGGCTTCCAGTCCCCAGCCAGTGCCCCAAGATGGATGCTACTGCAACTAAAGATGGTGGCAGCAGTAGGAGAGATAACTCAAGATTGCAGTGGGGGTGTCCCAAGATGGATAAAACTGCTTTCTGAGATGGAGCTGAAAGGGAAGGCCTTAAAATGGCTTTGGGCTGCCTGTTAAGAGATGTAGTGCTACGGTGGGCCTCTGCCTCCAGGACATGTCTATTGTGCTAAGATGGAGGCTACTACATGAGGAGGACTATGGTGATGGCTACAGTGTACGAAGCTGAAGGAAGGCTGGGTGAGTGATGCTTGGCACATAGGGAGCCACAGCATGGTCCCCTGCACTGCTTGGGGGAAATCCTGTGCATGGGATCCAGCAAGGGTTGGCACCTCAGTGGGGATGGTTCTGGGCCTGGCCTGGGCCTGGTCTCTGGCACTACTTATATATTTTTTTTGGTATCAGATATTGAACTCAGTGTTACTCAACCACTGAGCCACATCCCCAGCCCTTTTTGTGTTTTATGTAGAGACAAGGTCTCTCTGAGTTGCTTAGCACTTCACCATTGCTGAGGGTGGCTTTGAACTTGTGATTCTCCTGTCTCAGCCTCCCAAAGTGCTGGCAATATGGGCATGCCCCACCACACCTGGCTTAATTGATTATTGAACTGGTTTTATGGATGTGTTCATATGTCAAAAAATAAAAGTATACATCTTAAATATAAATACTAATTATACCAATAAACTGAAAAGTGTGTTATGTGTCTACGTTCAGGTTAAAAAAACCTACACATTATTAAATAATAAATTTAAAATGAAAATAAAAATGTATTAGCTAAATATTTGTGTCAATATTTTGAGAAGGGAAATTTTTATAAAAAAAAGAGTAGAGGAATAAACCTAAGCAAAGAAGCTAACTTTAAAGATATTAACAGTAAACATACAATGGAAATGAAGGTAATGCCACATGTTGCATTTTGAACACAAATAAAATTAAAAGAGCTCTAGTAAATTTCACAAGAGTTACATATTATTTATGTAGTATATAACTGTAACATGTATGGTTATATATATAATGATGCCTTATATAATGATGGTGATACATTCTGGAAAATGCATTACAAGGTAATTCTGTTATTTTGCAAATTATGTAGGGTCCTACCACCATCCTAGATAGTATAGAACACTACATACCTAGGTTATAATTTAGTCATGACTGTACATAATGTCCATCATTGATAAAATATTATGCCACAAATGAGTATAGGATTTAACATTATAGCAATCAGCATAGACTTCATAAGGAGATAAATAATTTTCTCTGTGGAAGTAAACAGAATTTTCAAAAAGACTCTGGCCATGTATAAAATGATAAAATACAGAAACTACACTGCAGTAAAGAACAAAAAAAAATGACATTCTTTCCAAAGAAAGCTCCTGGGAAAATGGGGTATCAGCATGACAAAAAAAAAAACCCGAATGCCATTTATCCTTTCCTGAGATGACTTAATAAATCATGCACTTGTAAGAAATACACATAAAAAATAAGATGTGACAAAGTTATTAGAAAAATAGATTTACACAATGTATATATATGGTGGTGTATGATTATAATGCCAGCTACTTGGAAGAAAAAGTCAGAAGAATTGCAAAATCAAGGTCAGGTTTAGCAAGTAAGATACTCAAAACAAAATTTAGAAAGAAGTGTGAATGTGGCTGAGTACTATGTCATATCTGCCTTCAACCACCCAAAATAATAATAATAATAATAATAATAATGACATTTGTCCCCAGGGGGAAACAAATTCGGATCTCAGTAGATTTCTCAATCCAGACCCTCAAAACCAGGGGAATCTGGAGCAACATATACCAAGCTCTGAAAAAAAATGGGTGTCAATTAAGAATCTTATATCCAGCAAAATTAAGCTTCCAATTTGATGACAAAATAAAAACCTTTTACGGTAAACAAAAGTTAAAAGAATTTACAATGAGAAAGCCTACACTACAGAATATTCTTGGCAAAATATTCCATGAGGAGGAAATAAACAACAATGAAAATTGGCAAATGGAGAAACTACACTACAGGAAAAGCCAATCAAAGGAGAAGCCAAGTCAAGTTAAAAACCAAAAATAAATAAAAATGGATGATAATGCAAACCACATTTCAATAATAACCTAAAATGTTAATGGCCTAACATCATTAAAAGACACAGAATGGCAGATTGACTTTTTTTTTTTTTTAACGGCCCAAGAATATGCTGCCTTTAAGAGATTCATCTCAGTGGTTCCAAGATGGTGGCCTAGTCGGACACCGCAGTCAGTCTCTCCAGAGCCAGAGATTGAAGTTTTGGAAATACCGTCATCGTACAGCTACCCCCGCAGGAATTTCACTTGCGCATGTAAGCAGGGCCACCAGGCAGCAGCCAAAGCCACAATCAGCGTGACTTCAGCAGCAAGTGGTGGCAGAGCTCAGCGGCCAGCAGCTCTGGGCTCGAGCCCAGGGCTCACCCCAGGCTGAGACTGCTTCTACATGGGGTACCTGGTTCCAGCGCCCACCCAACCACTCAGGACCCCTAGCATTTGGTCCCGTGGACACATGGCCCCAGCCACTAGCCACTGGAGAGCCCAAATTCAAGGTAAGAGTCGCTCTAGAGACATCAGCGGAGACAGCCCCACCCAAGGGCAGCCTGGGCCTGCCCCAGTTCTGCTCCAGAATTCTTGTGGACTGGCAGGAGCCCCAAAGAACCCTGACCTGCCCTCAGGAACCTCCACGGATGTCCAGCCAAAGGGAGACCAGGGTCTGCTACCTCTAACCATTGGAGAGGCCAAATTCAGGGCAAAAGTCACTCCAGAGACACCAGTGTGAGGCAGCCCCGTCCAAGGGCAGCTTGGGTGTGCCCCAATTCTGCTCCAGAGTTCCTGGGGTCCAGTAGGAGCTACAGAGGGCCCAGATCCACCCTCAGGAAACTCCACAGGTGTCCAGCTAAGGATTGTCCAGAGTCTGATTGCTACCAGCCACAGAGGAAGGCACACCCAGGGTAAGAGTGGCCTCCAGAGACCCCAGCATGAAGAGGCCCCACCCAAGTGCGCTCTGGGCTCCCCTCAGTTCTGCTCCAGGGTTCCTGTGGTTAGGCGAGACAGAAGGCCTGAAACCACCCTTAGGGAAAGCCAGAGTGCCCAGTTGAAGGCAGAGCAGAGCCTGCTAGCCTCTAGCCCCAGGGGAGCTCACACTCACTGTAAGGGTCACAGACTCTCCAGCTTGTGACCCTGCCTAAGTGAGACCTGAGCCCACCTGCAATTCCGCTCCAGAGTTTCTGCTCACCAGCAGGACTGCAAGAGAGGGGCAAAACCACCCTCAGGGGCTGCCTCAGGAGCACAGCTAAAGCCACTCCCACTGCCCTCTAGAGGTAGTCCACTACCTCCGCCACCAACTTTAGTGACAACAGTGCCCATCTGGGGACACTGGGAAAGCAGAAGTAGCTCCAAAGTGAGACACAGGTAATCCAGAGTGTCAATACAATATTATAAGATGGAAGCCGCAATACCTCAGATTGGTATTTCAAGAAAGGAAGATACACAATCAACATGAAAAAAACAAGGGAAGAAAGTGCCCCAAATAAACCTGGATACCACTGTAACAGAATCCATGGACAGCACAGTAAATGAAATGTCAGAGAAAGAATTCATAATGT
Organism: Geosciurus inauris; assembly: GCA_004024805.1. Classification (NCBI taxonomy): domain Eukaryota; kingdom Metazoa; phylum Chordata; class Mammalia; order Rodentia; family Sciuridae; genus Geosciurus; species Geosciurus inauris. Next base: position 12,293 of record PVHX01018058.1, read on the forward strand.
ACATAATTAAAATGATCAGTGAAATAAAGAATGCCATAAGTGAACAATTACAGGCAAAAATTAATCAATCCAACAAAGAAATAGGAGAGCAAATAAAGGCAACCATAGATCATTCTAACAAAGAGATAAGAGAGCAATTACAAGTAGCAAAAGATTACTTTAAGAAAGAGCTAGAGATCGTGAAAAAAAAAAACAATCAGAAATTCTTGAAATGAAGGAAACAATTAACCAAATAAAAAACTCAATAGAAAGCATCACCAGCAGACTAGATCACCTGGAAGACAGAACCTCAGATAATGAAGACAAAATATACAATCTTGAAAATAAATTTGATCATACAGTGAGGATGGTAAAAAATCATGAACAGAACATATAAGAAATATGGGACAGCATCAAAAGACCAAATCTGAGATTTATTGGGATAGAAGAAGGTGCAGAATTTCAAACCAAAGGAATGCACAATCTCTTCAATGAAATAATATCAGAAAATTTCCCAAGTATGGAAAATCAAATAGAAGAGGCTTACAGGACACCAAACGTATAAAATTTCAACAGATCTACACCAAGGCATATTATAATGAAAATGCCCAACATACAGAATAAGGATACAATTTTAAACACCATGCGACAGAGGAACCAGATTACATATAAGGGAAGACCAATTCGTATCTCGGCAGATTTTTCAATCCAGACACTAAAAGCCAGGAGATCATGGAATAACATATTCCAAGCCCTAAAAGACAATGGATGCCAACCAAGAATCCTATATCCAGCAAAATTGAGCTTCAGATTTGATGACAAAATAAAAACCTTCCATGATAAACAAAAGTTAAAAGAATGTACAGCAAGAAAAATTGCACTACACAACATTCTTGGCAAAATATTCCATGAGGAGGAAATGATAACCAACAATGAAAATTTACAAAGAGAGGAACTACACTAGAGGAAAGACCATTCAAAAGAGAAAACAACTCAAGGTAAAAACCATAAACAAACCAAAATGACCAGAATTACAAATCATATTTCAATCATAACTTTGAATGTAAATGGCATAAATGCACCAATTAAAAGACACAGACTGACAGACTGGATTAAAAAACAAGACCCAACAATATGCTGTCTTCAAGAGACTCATCTCACAGGAAAAGACATCCACAGACTGAAAGTGACAGGCTGGGAAAAAACATATTACTCACATGGACCCTGCAAACAAGCAGGAGTTTCCATCCTCATATCAAATAAAGTGGACTTCAAACCAAAGATGGTGAAAAGAGATAAAGTCATTTCATACTTCTTAAGGGAACCATACATCAACAAGACATAACAATCATAAATATCTATGCCCCAAATAATGGAGCTTCTACATATATCAAACAAATCCTTCTCAAATACAAGAATCAGATAGACCACAACACAATAATACTGGGAGACTTTAACACAGCTCTTTCACCATTGGATAGATCTTCCAAACAAAAACATAATAAAGAAACCATAGATCTCAATGAAACTATCAATAATTTAGACTTAACAGACATATATAGTGTTCCAACCATCAACGAGTGAATACACTTTCTTCTCAGCTGCACATGGATCCTTTTCCAAAATAGATCATATATTATGTCACAAAGCCAGTTTTAGCAAATACAAAAAAATAGAGATTCTACCCTGCATCCTATCTGACCAGAATGGAATAAAATTACAAATCGATGACAGATTAAAAAGCAGCAACTATTCCTTCACCTGGAAACTCAATAATATCTACTGAATGATGCATGGATTACAGAAGACATCAAGGAAGAGATAAAAAAATTCTTAGAGGCAAATGAAAACTCTGATACAACATATCAAAATCTTTGGGATGCCATGAAGGCATCGCTAAGAGGAAAGTTCATAGCACTAAACTCATTCATTAGAAGACGTAAAAGTCAACAAATAAATGAATTGACTCTTCATCTCAAAGCCTTAGAAAAGGAAGAACAAATTAACACCCAAAAAAGTAGAAGACAGGAAATAATCAAAATTAGGGCTGAAATCAATGAAATTGAAACAAAAGAAACAATTCAAAAAATTGACAAAACAAAAAGCTGGTTCTTTGAAAAAATAAACAAAATTGACAAACTCTTAGCCACCCTAATGAAAAGGAGGAGGGAGAAAACCCAAATTACTAAAATTCGTGATGAAAAAGGGAACATCACGACAGACACTACTGAAATACAGAGGATAATTAGAAACTATTTTGAAAATTTATACTCCAGTAAAATAGAAAACCCTGAAGACACCGACAAATTTCTAGAGGTATAGGACCTACTCAAACTGAACCAAGAGGACATACACAACTTAATCAGGTCAATTTCAAGCAAGGAAATAGACAATGCCATCAAGAGCCTTCCAACCAAGAAAAGCCCAGGTCCAGATGGATTCTCAGCTGCGTTCTATAAGACTTTCAGAGAAGAATTAATACCAATTCTCCTCACACTATTTCATGAAATAGAAAAAGAGGGAACCCTTCCAAACTCATTCTATGAGGCAAGTATCACCCTGATTCCAAAACCAGACAGAGATACATCAAAGAAAGAAAACGTCAGATCAATATCCCTGATGAACATAGATGCAAAAATTCTCAATAAAGTTCTGGCAAATCGCATACAAAAACATATCAAAAAAAATAGTACACCATGACCAAGTGGGGTTCATCCCAGGGATGCAAGGTTGGTTCAACATACGGAAATTAATCAATGTCATACATTACATCAATAGACTTAAAGATAAGAATCATATGATTTTATCAATTGATGCAGAGAAGGCATTTGATAAAATACAACACCCTTTCATGCTCAAAACACTAGAAAAACTTGGGATAGAAGGAACATACCTCAACTTTGTAAAAGCCATCTATGCTAAATGCAAGGCCAACATCATCCTAAATGGAGAAAAATTGGAAGCATTCGCTCTGAAAACGGGAACTAGATAGTGATGCCCTCTCTCACCTCTGCTATTCAACATAGTCCTTGAAACACTAGCCCAAGCAATTAGACAGACGAAAGAAATTAAAGGGATACAAATTGGAAAAGAAGAACTCAAACTATTATTATTTGTGGATGACATGATTCTATACTTAGAGTACCCAAAAAATTCGACCAGAAAACTTTTAGAACTAATTAAGGAATTCAGCAAAGTAGCAGAATATAAAATCAACACCCACAAATCAATTGCATTTCTATACATCAGTGATAAACCCTCTGAAAGAGAAATTAGGAAAACTATCCCATTCACAATAGCATCAAAAAAATAAAATAAAATACTTGGGAATCAATTTAACAAAAGAGGTGAAAGACCTCTACAAAGCAAACTACAAGACACTGAAGAAAGAAATTGAAGAAGACCTTAGAAGATGGAATAGTCTCCCATGCTCCTGGATAGGCAGAATCAATATTGTCAAAATGGCCATACTTCCCAAAGCGATATATAGATTCAACGCAATCCCAATTAAAATCCCAATGTCAGTCAGGCGCGGTGGCTCAAGCCTGTAATCCCAGCACTTAGGGAGGCTGAGACAGGAGAATCGCGAGTTCAACGCCAGCCTCAGCAACAGCGATGTGCTAAGCACCTCAGTGAGACCCTGTCTCTACATAAAACACAAAATAGGGTTGGGGATGTGGCTCAGTGGTCAAGTGCCCAAGTCAATCCTCGGTACCAAAAAAAAAAAAAAAAAAAAAATCCCAATGTCATTGCTTATAGAAATAGAAAAGGCAGTCATGAAATTCATTTGGAAGAATAAAGGACCCAGAATAGCCAAAGTAATCCTTAGCAAGAAGAGTGAAGCAGGAGGCATCACAATACCAGACCTCAGATTATTCTACAATGCCATAGTAACAAAAACGGCATGGTACTGGCACCAAAATAGACACGTAGACCAATGGTATAGAATAGAAGGCACAGAGACGAACCCACTTACATACAGTTACCTTATACTAGATAAAGGAGTCAAACATGCACACTGGAGAAAAGACAGCCTCTTCAACAAATGGTGCTGGGAAAACTGGAAATCCATATGCAGCAAATTGAAACTAAACCCCTATCTCTCACCATGCACAAAATTCAACTCAAAGTGGATCAAGGACCTGGGAGTCAGACCAGAGACCCAACGCCTAATAGAAGAAAAAAATAGGCCCAAATCTTCACCATGTCGGATTAGGACCATACTTCCTTAACAAGACTCCTATAGCACAAGAAGTAAAATCAAGAATCAACAAATGGGATGGATTCAAACTAAAAAGCTTCTTCTCAGCAAAAGAAATAAACAATGAAGTGAACAGGGAGCCGACATCCTGGGAACAAATCTTTGCCACACACACATCTGATAGAGCACTAATCTCCAGGATATATAAAGAACTCAAAAAACTTAACACCAAAAAAACTAACAACCCAATCAATAAATGGGCCAAAGAGCTAAACACAAACTTCACAGAAGACATACAATCCATCAACAGACATATGAAAAAATGTTCAACATCTTTAGCAATCAGAGAAATGCAAATCAAAACTACCCTAAGATTTCATCTCACGCCAGTCAGAATGGCAATTATCAAGAATACAAACAACAATAATTGTTGGTGTGGTTGTGGGGGAAAAAGGCACGCTCATACATTGCTGGTAGAACTGCCAATTGGTACAACCAATCTGGAAAGCAGTATGGAGATTCCTTAGAAAACTTGGAATGGAACCACCATTTGAGCCTGCTATCCCACTCCTAGGTCTGTACCCAGAAGACTTAAAAACAGCATACTACAGTGCTGCAGTCACCTCAATGTTTATAGCAGCTCAATTCACAATAGCTAAACTGTGGAACCAACCAAGATGCCCTTCGATAGATGACTGGATAAAAAAACTGTGGTATATATACACAATGGAATATTACTCAGCAATAAGAGAATAAAATTATGGCATTTGCAGGTAAATGGATGGAGTTGGAGAATATCATGCTAAGTGAAGTAAGTCAATCGCAGAAAACCAAATGCCAAATGTACTCGTTGGTAAGTGGATGCTGATCCAAAATGTGGGGAAGGACATGGGAACAATGGTGGATCTCTGTGTACTGGGGTGTAAGGGGGGAGGGGGCATGGGGATAGCAAAGGTGGTGGAATATGATGGTCATAACCCTAACTTTATGTATGACTGCATATATGTTGTGATTCTATACAACTTACAACTAGAGAATTGATATATTATCCTCTATCTATGTACAATGAATCAACTTGCACTGTTAACGTGTAAGCCTAAATAAAAAAATTTTTTAAAAAAAGAGATTCATCTCATAAAAAAAACCAAAAAACAAAAAACATGCACAGTTTAAAGGTGAAAGGATGGGGAAAAACATACCACTCAAATGAACCAAGTAAACCAAGTCAACTTTATCTCATAGCAAATAAAGTGGACATCGAACCAAAGATAGTCAGAAGGGATAAAGAAGGTCATTTTATTCTGCTTAAGGGAACCATAAATGAAAAGACATAACAATCATAAATATCTATGCCTTGAACAATGGAGCATCCACATATATCAAACAAACTCTTCTCAATTTTGATAATCAAATAGACCACAACATGATAATACTGGGTGACTTTAACACACCTCTCTCAGCACTGGATAGATCTTCCAAACAGAAACTAAACAAAGAAATCATAGAACTCAATAATACAATCAATAATTTAAAATTAATGGATATATACAGAAGATTTTATCCATCGATAAGTGAATACACTTTTTTCTCAGCATCAAATGGATCTTTCTCTAAAATAGGTCATATGTTATGCAATGAAACAAGTCTTAGCAAATACAAAAACATAGCAATACTATCCTGCATTCTATCAGACCCGAATGAAATGAAATTAGAAAGCACTGACAAAAAATAGAAGCTACTCCATCACCTGGAGACTAAATAGTATGCTACTGAATGACATATGGATAACAGAAGGCATCAGGGAGAAGGTGAAAAGATTCTTAGAGATAAATAAAAACTCTGATACAACATATCAAAATTTCTGGAACACTATGAAGGCTGTGTTAAGATGAAAGTTTATTGCATTGAGCTTATTCATTAAAAAAGGTAAAGGTCAACAAATAAACAACCTGACATTACATCTAAAAGCATTAGAAAAAGAACAAATCCACACCAAAAGAAGCAGAAGACAAGAAGTGTTAGGTTCATTCAAGGTTTCGCGTTTCTTCTCGCGAGGCGAGTGTAGTACGTACAACATTGCGGCCAATGTGGGCCACAAGGAACAAAGCAGCAAGCAGCGCGCATGCACAAAGGAACACAGAACATACCACATGGCCACTGCCACAGTCCACAGGGAACAAAGCAGT
>PVHX01018058.1:18758-38257 GCA_004024805.1 Geosciurus inauris
CAGATGCTGATATGTAAGCAGTGATGGCGCCTCCTACCAATCAGTGGCCTTTTCCTGACTCATCCCAGAAGGACTCTGACCTCGGCAGGATCCCCTGACCAATGCCAGAGGACACAGGACTCTAGATACCTCCTTTTCCTAGCTCATAGCTCTCCTCTTCCTGCCTTAAGCCTTCCTTTTCTGGACAGGGCCCTTTAAATTTCTGTACCAGGGAACAAGTACTCAAATTCTCTTGTTCCTGTCTGCTGAAAGTGAGTGTACATCCCAAATAAAGCTTGTCCAGCGGTTTTATTTTACCTCCTTTTGGTCATCTGGCCTTCCATATGGTGTCGAGAAACTGGCAGGGGTTTTCAGATCTCCCCTACAGGGGTCGAGATCCACCCTCTCCTCTGAACCAAGAGAACTCCTGAGCCACACTCCCTGTTTCCCCTCACCCAGACGGGACAACTGAGGTAACTTCCCCGTGATCTTCCGGCCTCCCTTCCGCTCCGGAGGTCTATCTGTTAAGTCAGGCGTGTGCCATGGAATTGCCCATTTTAAGGCTCCAAGGGCTGGGGAGCTGTCTTCAGTCCTTGTGTGATCCCCCTGACTCTGTTCAGGCCCCGGGGGGGTTGGAGGGATGCCTCAACCCCCACCCGGCCCTCCGTTCCTCTGGTGAGTGCGATGAGAATTGGGGATGCCTTTTCTGTTCTCACCACCCCCATGGGCACTGGAAGGTCATGGGAAACACCGAGTCACCCCCAGACCTCAAAACTCTGTTGGGTTGTCTATGTTCCAATATTGCCAAATTAGGACTCACTCAAGACCCATGCTGCATGGGTCCAAATGGCCCCCAGAAGGAACTTTTGATTTTGAAATCCTCACTGATTTGGCAGTTTCTGTCACCAGACAGGGAAATGGACAGAAATTTCTTCCATCCAGGCTTTTGAGGGGTACACTCTCACCATACCCTCTCTCCCACCTGTTCTGTCCTCTCAAGTTCTTCTCGCTAGGGAAAATCCCAAGTGCCTTTTCTATTTGTCTTCTGTATCTCTTTCCTCATTCTCAGATCCACCCAGGCAGCTGCCATTCAGGCTTCCCGCTCCTTACCCAGACCCCTCCTGCTCTCCCTCTCCTCCTACTTTCACAATTCCTTCACCCTCTTCCAGCCTGTGGCAGTCCCTCCCTCCAAGGCTTAAAGCCAAAATGCTACCAGCTCTCACAGGCTGCTCAGCGTCTGTGAACTGCCAAGCCAACCACACTTCATCCCCTCCCCGTCCATATTAGAATATGGAAAGGTTTCCCACGCTCTTGAATACACAGAATCAATATTGACAAAATGGCCATACTACCCAAAGCACTATACAGATTCAATAAGATTCCAATGAAAATCCCAATGTCATTCCTTATAGAAATAGAAAAAGCAATTGTAAAATTTATGTGGAACAATAAGAGACCTTGAATAATCAAAGCAATCCTTAGCAAAAAGAGTGAAGCAGGAGGCATCACAATACCAGACCTTAAACTATACTACAAAGCTATGATAACCAAAACAGCACAGTATTCACACCAAAATAGACATGTAGATCAATGGTACAAAATAGAAGAAACAGAGACAAATCCACATAAATAAAGTTATCTCATACTACAAAACTATGACAAAAACATACATTGGAGAAAAGAGAGTCTCTTCAATAAATGTTGCTGGAAAAACTGGAAATCTGTAAGCAGCAAAATGAATCTAAACCCCTGTTTCTCACCATGCACAAAACTCAACTCAGAGTGAATTAAAAATCAATGCTGGGGATCAAACACAGGACTTCATGTACTACTCAAGAACTCCATTACTGAGCAATGCCTACTGCACCTATTTTTTAATCTCAGCCTTGTTTATTTCCTTAATTTAACTTGTGCCTTTAAAATTGCTTCCTCTACTTTTCCAATTTTCTTGTCATTTTCATTGTCCCATTTGCCACAATCTTTACACAGTTGGTCCTCATTGTTTGTGGTTTCTGCATCTATAAATTTAATCAAGAGCTAATCAAAAGTATTCAGAAGAACATATGTATCCATAAAAAATATGTACAGATTTTTTCTTGTCACCATTCTCTAAAATTATAACAACTGATTACACAACATTTACATTGTTAGAGGTATTTATAATCAGTTGGTTTAAAGTATACATTATAATATGCATTTATGACATGCAAATAGTATGTCCTCATATAAGAACTTGAGTATCTTTTGGATGATCTTGTCATGGATTATCTTTTCTCGTCTTGTGACACAAAATGCAATTCCCAAAGCAGGCTGAATTTGAAACCTTTTGAGGCTCCTTTGATCCTGTGAGGGATTTATTCACCATGTTATCCTGCTTCCTGTGGCTATACTGGTGTTTTCTGAACTTGGGGAATTGCACGTCTAGGCATCTATGATGGGTTCCCTTTCAGGATTCTGGGTTGTTTTGAAATCTGACCCCAAATCCCACTTCCCAAAGTCATTGCTTATTGTTTGAAGCCTGGAATTCTGTTTTTCTGAATGCTATTTAAGGCTTCATATTTATTGTGCATTTTTTCTTTACTTCACTCCTCTCCCCCTTTATCTAGATGGATGGGAAATTTTTTTTCTATTGTGCTTCATTTCCTTCTAAGTGCTTACACTATTGTCTAAGTCAGGAAAATAATGGAATGGCTGGTTTCCTCCCATTTGCTTTGTGAGTATGTGTGTGCTTATGGAGCTTGAAACCAGAGCCTTCAACATTTCAGGCAGTATCTACTTGGTCACATAAGAATCACCACATATTCTAGGACAATGTTGGCAATATCTATCAAGATTCAATACACACGTCCTTAACTCAGAACATCAGTTTCACAATAACATGCTGGTGGACAGGATTTATTTAAAAGGGTTCCCAAAATATATAATTTGCAGGAGAATCATGAGTTCAAAGCTAGCCTCAGCAAAACATGAGGCACTCAGCAACTCAGTGAGACCCTGTAACTACATAAAACACCAAATATGGCTGGGGATATACCTCAGTGGTCAAGTGCCCCTGAGTTTAATCTTTGGTAGCAAAAAAAAAAAAAAAAATACACCTTACCTTTCAGATAGCTTTTTTTCCTGATGTGTGATCACATGGCTTCTCTGTGTGAATGCAGAGGCTCTTAGGTTCTCTTCTGACAAAGATACTAATCCTGTGGGTTCAGGATCCAACACTCATGAGCTCATTTGTTTGTTTGTTTTATTTATTGGTTCTTCTTAGTCATGCAGGACAGTAGAGTGTATTTTGGGCTGTTACAGAGACATGGAGTCTAGATTTCCATTCTTTTGGTTCTCATAAATTTTCATTACTAGCCGGGTGCGGTGGTTCAAGCCTGTAATCCCAGCACTTAGGGAGGCTGAGACAGGAGAATCGGGAGTTCAAAGCCAGCCTCAGCAATGGCGAGGTGCTAAGCAACTCAGTGAGACCCTGTCTCTACATAAAACACAAAATAGGGGTGGGGATGTGGCTCAGTGGGTGAGTACCCCTGAGTTCAATCCCTGGTACCAAAAAAACAAACAAAAAACATTTCATTACTTCTTTAGAGGTCTTACTTCCAAATAGAGCCATACTGTGGGTCAAGGTTTCAAATCGGGATTGAGGATGCATGCTGCTGTCCATCAAAGGCACAGATTCCACGTGGGGAGAAGTGACATTCCTCAGGGTAAACAGGACAAGGGATCTCTGTGACTCTGGTGTTGGGGTAGTTCCTGGTTCCTGGGATCAGTGCTGGGTTTCAGATTTCAGAACCCTGGTCCCTGACCTCCGGTTTACTGCTCTTCTGGTAGCGCTGTGACATGTCCCCAAAGCTTATGTGGGGACAGTGCAGGAGCCTCAGAGGAGCAGAGACTGGGTCAGGAGGGTCTCCATCCATTCAGTGTTTTGATCCCTGCTGGGATGACCTGGGTGAGGATAGAGGCAGGTGGGGTGTGGTGGAGAAGGTGGCCCTGGGGACGTGGCTTTGGGATGTCTGTGTCTGGAGAGTGGGGTCTCTGCTTGCTGGTCACCATGGGAGCTGCTGCCCTCCACCACACTCTTCCTCCAGCATGTTCAGCCTCACCTTGGGGCCAAGGCCTGGAGTCTGTTGTGTATGGATGGCGACCTCGGACACTTGAGCCCCAAATAAACTTGTCCTCCTCTACAGTTGCTCTTGTCAGGTCTTTAAATCACAGGAGTAAAAAATAAACAAACAAATAAATAAAGCTGACTAAGACAAATACTGTTGGTCTAGTGTCCACTTGGCCTTGAGAGCCCTGGGGGCTTTGGTTGCCCACCTTCATCTGGTTCTGCTTTGGCGCCTCTATGTCAATAATAGCTACACACGGCTATGGTCCTGCCTACTTCCTGGTCCAATACGGTGACCCAGAAGATTTGATCTGCTTGGTTTGGGCCCCCCTCTTAGCTCCCTCCACCCAGCTAGGCAATGGCCAGGACCCGACCCAGCTTTGCACCTTCACTGGCTGCACGTGTCCAACACTGCGATCCTCCAAGCTCCGCTTTCTACACCAAAAAAGTGGGGATCAGCTGCTGCAGCCCCCACAGAATGGTGCCTACATGTTCTGGGAACCTGTGTTCAGAGACTGCCCAGGGCATTGTGCACTGTGTACCCCTCATTATCCGGTGGGCTCTGATCTCAGGTCTTGCTTCTCCTCCCTGTGCAGGGTCCCCAGGGGCCACAAGGTGTTGATTCACCGCAGGTCAGACAGCCCTGGAAAGGAGGGGGCACGTGCCAAATAAGCAAGGGCTCAAAAGGCGGGACTCTGCCAATGGTCTTCAGGACTCCAGTCAGGCCATTACTTTTAATGAGTCCAGCTCTCCTGTAGGAGAACAGACCTGGGCTAGAGGGCCAGTGGCCCTCAGAAAGGAGGCCCTCAGGTATGTCTAACCAGTGGGTCAGCACCCACCCCAGCCTCTCCTGGAATTTTAAAAGCAAAATTGATCTGATTACTGCTCGTGGAAAACAGCAGCAACTGCCACAGGGAAAAGGGAACACTGGAAATGGCTGAGCTCCTGAAAGGACAAAGCCAGGCTCCCGGTGGAACCCGCATCCAGGTCTCTTCAGTGCAGGAGACTGACATCTGGATGTTTGCCCAGACGTGGTAGCGGAGGGACCTCAACTTGCTCTCCCTTCTGAAGAGAAGGGACTCAGAAGGGTCGGGGATGGGGAAGGACAGCAGAGGCTCCCTGAGTCCTGTAGGATGCAGGGAGACCTTCCTGTTCCACAGCTGTCACTCAGAACACAGACTTTGGGACCCCTTGACTTGGCCTAGTGCATCCCCAGAAGGGTGAAGCCCACATACTTCGACCAGTAAGTGTCAATTTGGATGGTACTGGACAGGGCATGCGAGGCGAGAGCCGAAGTTCAAGGCTGGTGAGTGGAGCATTTATCTGCAGATGCACCTATAACCAAAGTGGTGGGAGAGGAAAACTGACACTTTCTCAGAGCAGGACAGGGATCTCCAGGACTTTGAGAGCTCCAGGCTGTGGAAGTCATGGCCTCTGCTATGACTTAGCTGTGGAATGTCCCCAAAGCTCGTGTGGGGACAGTTCAGGAGCCTCAGAGGAGCAGGGATTGGGTCAGGAGGGTCTCCACCCAGTCAATGCCTTATTCCCAGGTGGGATGGATGCAACTGGGGTGTGGTGGAGGAGGTGGCTTTGGTGACATGACTTTGGGGTGTCTATGTGTACCTGGAGTGCGGTCTTGGCTTCCTGGTCACCATGGGAGTTGCTTCCCCCCAGCACAATTTTTCTCCAGGCATTCAGCCTCACTGGGCCCTGAGGCCTGGAGCCTGCTGTCCATGGACAGAGACCTCAGACATCTGAGCCCAAATGAACTCTTCCTACTTCAAAATTGTTTTGGTAAGGCCCTTTAGTCACAGTAGTTAAACAGATGTCTATAAAACTTAGGGAGTCTGAGACAGGAGAATTGTGAGTTCAAAGCCAGCCTCAGCAATGGTGAGATGCTAAGCAACTCAGTGAGACCCTGTCTCTACATAAAACACAAAATAGGGCTGGGGATGTGGCTCAGTGCAGCCACATTACAAAGAACACCAGTGGGTGGTGCTTGAGTAGAGTGGACTGTGCCTGGAGGCCCTCTGTGGGAGTCTCTGGGTCTGCTGTGGGTGCTGGGTGTGAGGACGTTCCTGGCTCTGCAGCAGGGCTGAGTGTGGGGTGCTTAAGGGCAGGAGGCAGAGGCCTTGGAGGTTCCTTTTCCACCGCTGGCAGCACTGTCTGGCCCCAGTATAGACCTTCCCAGCTCCAGACCTTCTAGAAAGTTCTGCCGCAAGCCAACTTCTCTTCCCATCAGAGGGGCCTCCATTGTCCTTTCTCCTGTGTTCTTTCCAGGATTTTGGCTCCAGTTGGAGTCATAGGGGAGGATGGACTGTTTATCTATGGAAGGAGTTCTGCTTCCCCCAACAGTTTCTGGACAGACCCAGGCCCCCCTTTACCCTTGATTCAGCTCCATGGTGACCTTTGACCTAGTACCACATTAGGGAGTTCTGACCTGTATCCCTAACTGCACCCTCACTTACATCGCCAGATGCACTTTTACCTCTAACAGTCATTCTTTGACCCTTGACCTCAACTCACTCTGACCCTTTAATTAGCCTCACTAGCTCCTGGCACCAGGCTGACCTGAGGGCCAACCAGCAAGTCTGGTCACTGCCTGCACTTGGCCTTGCTGCAGCCTCAACCGTGTGCACCACAGCTGATGACTCTTGCCCTCCTCTGAAGGTCTGAGCTGGCCCAGGGTTCTGGTCCCAGTCACAGTGGGGCAAGGAGCCCAGAGCTGCCACTCCTTGAGCACCAGCTCCAGCTTGGTGCCAGGCACCGTGAGCCTGCTCAGCCCTTTACATCAGGAGCAAGTGACTGCCATCTCACAGAAGATTCCTTCCTGCCAAGTTGCTGTATGACCTTGGGCAGCAGCATGTCCTCTCTGGAACTCAATCTGCTAGAACATTAAAACCAGTCTCCTGCATTCTAAAGACTCTTAGAAGAGCAGGCATGGTGGTGCATACCTGTCATTCCAGTGGATTGGGAGGCTGAGGCAGGAGGATCACCAGTGGGAGGCCTGCCTCAGCCACTTAGCAAGGCACTAAGAAACTCAGGGAGACCCTGTCCCTAAATAAAATATAAAAACTTTGGGGAGGTGGCTCAATGCTTAAACGCCCCTTTGAGAAGATCAATTGAGATAATGCATCTAAGATGGCGAACACAGGACCATAAGTGCCATAAGTGTTCAATAAATGCTTATTATTAATGTTGCTCTTAATAAACCCAGTCTTCCCACTTCACTGGGAAAATGCTGGAGCAGAGAGCAGAGGAGTGCAGGGAGGTGCTGTTTTAATTAGAGGAAGCTGTAAAGTGACTTCTTGGAGTCCAGGCACTGTAAATGGGGAGGTGCCCACCTAGGAACTGGGACCCAGTACTACCTCCAAAGTGCGGAACCAAGTCCTCCCTGAGAGAGAATGTTTGAGACAAAAGACATCTGATGTTAATCACCACTGGCCATAACAGGGGCTCTTGGTCCACATGAGGACAGAACATGGTCATGTGGTCATGTGGCCAGCACAGGACAGGGAAGGGCTGAGCAGAACTTGTGGTATAATGTCCTTCTCATGACAATTTGGCAACGAGAGGTAGGTGGGGTAGGAGAGAACAGCATGACAGCAGGACAGAGAACAATGTCTCCCTGATTATCCCCTGCCTCTGAATAAGGCTCAGTGCAAGACCTGCAGCTGATGCCAAACCTTTCCTCATCCCCAAACAGTGCATAAACTGGGGGCCCACACTATCCTTCCTCCACGTCCCCCACTTGAGGATTTGCTGGCCCCCTTGTTCCTCCTCCTCTCCATCACTAGTGAAGTGGTTCACAGAATCTCCAGGTTGGTTCATCCACATGCAGCACATGCCAAGAGGGTGGCACCTCTAAACCAGATGAAGACAGAAGCTTCTGTGCTATGGGGTCCTTACTGACCTTCCTCTACTTTTTTGGCTATATATGTTTATAATTTATATTTGATTATTAGCTGGCACTTGTAAAGAACATGTTGCCCTGAGTTTTCTAGGCCATTCTAGCAAATTATGGAACATGAAGTAGGGTATCCTGGGACTATTTGGACTGCCAAAAGCCAAGTTGACCTCACATCTGGGTTTTTGGGAGGATTGCAAGTGGCTGGTATTGACTGATGCTCAAGACTTCACGTGAATCTTCTTTTTATATGTGTTTTGTGCCAGGCATGGTGGTGCACGACTTTATCCCAGCAGCTCAGTAGGCTGAAGCAGGAGAATCATAAGTTGAAGCCCAGCCTCAGAAACTTAGTAAGGTCTTGAGCAACTTGGTGAGACCCTGTCTCTAAATAAAATATAGAAAGTGCTGGGGATGTGGCTCAGGGGTTAAGCACACCTGGGTTCAATTCCTGGTACACAGGAAAAAAAAATGTATTTTCTGTACATCTTTTTCCAAAGTGTGGTGGAACTACCTCTGTGGATTTTGAGTTGATATCATATAAACACAAGGCTGGGTTAAGTAACAGAACTGAATGATTCAGAGAGGACAACTGAGTCAGAGGGTCCCAGGGAGGATCCATAGAGGGAGAGTGTACTGAAGAAAAAAGCAGGCTCCTGGAAGTTTCTTTTTAGGCACCTGGTGGTGCATGCCTACCATTTCAGTGGCTCTGAAGGCTGAGGCAGGAGGGTCTCAATTTGGAGGAAGCCTCTGCAACTTAGTGAGTCCCTGAGCAACTCAGGGAGACTCTGTCTCTAAATAAAACATAAAAAGGGCTGGGATGTGGCTCAGTGGTTAAGTTCCCCTGGGTTCACTCCCCAGTACCAAAAAAATTAGAAAGAGAAGGGCCACTGGAAACCAGGTAAAACTTAGACAAGGTAGCAATTTAATATTTGACACATTTTAGCCCACTTCAACCAAAGGTGGAGAGAAGTTGAGAGAGGAAGACTAGCTGAAGGGCTGTAGGCGCTGTCCTGGAGAGAGGGGCTGGTCCCCCTGACTAAGGAGCTGCTTGACAAATTTGCCATAGAAAGGCAGAGAATAGACAGATCTAAGACATTGTCTGGAGGTAGAATGTACTGGGTGTTGGGCAAGGTCAAGGTTTCTGGATACATGAGGGAAGGAATTATGAAGAACTATTGTTCTACTTGTAATACTTTGGACACCAATGTTTGGAGTTTGCCCATCCAGCATTTTCCCTATTCTCCACAGGCTTTAACTGGGCTCCCTACAATGTAATTCAGTTCTGACCCTCACAACTGGGAGTTAGCATAGAACTCATGAGTGAAAGGCTCACTCCAAGAATATTATCCTGGCCTCAGATGCCAGTTCCAAGTCTCAGGCATCCTATACTATTTTCTGATATGGCTACAAATCAGAGTCCCAGGGCGTTTTCTTCATATTCTGGCATTTGCCAGAATGGCTTGAGGAATTCAGGGACAATTTACTTATGATGACCAGTTAATAATCAGTGATATTAGCTGGGCATGGTGGTGCACGTCTGTCATCCCAGTGGCTTGGAAGGCTGAGGCAGGAGGATGGCAAGTTGGAGGCCAGTTGCAGCAAAAGTGAGGCACTATGCAACTTAGGGAGATCCTGTCTCTAAATAAAATACAAAATAGAGATGAGGATGTGACGCAGTGGTCAAATGCCCTTGAGTTCAATCCCTGATACCCCCAAAATGAAGAAATACAGAACTAGTCAATTAATGATAATATAATAATGAATAGCAAGAAAAAGAAGAAAAGGACAGGAAGGACCCCAAGCACACCCTCTTGGCATGTGTCGCATGTAGATGAAGCCACCTAGAGATTCTGGCAATCCCTTCATTTAGTGTTTTAATGGAGGTTCCATTAAGTGGGCATGATTGATTGGCTATAGGTGACTAAGTGGATCTCCAGGCTTCTTCTCTCTCTGGAGGTCCAGTGATATTGCAGAGTCCCAACCCTCTGATCACATGGTTTATTCCTGTGGCAACCATCCACCTCCACCATTCTGATGGATTCACCTTATTAATATAACCTCATCTGTCTTTAAAGGGGATTGTGATAAATAACAAAAGAAACTCCTATCGTCTCTGTCATTCAAAAAACTCCAAGGGTCCCAGCAGCTCTGTGCCAGACACTAGAACAAACATCAATAATTAATTTATTGAATGATGTTAGGAGTTGGGTTTTGGGGAGAGAGGGTCAGAGACCAAATACTTAATTTATCATACATTGACAGACACAGCATCCTGAAGAGGAAGTGGAATTCTGTGCGCATGGTAATGTGTTTGTTCTTCATGATGTCTAAGGGGTGTCTTGAGGGATGAGTTGCATACACTGGGACCACAGGAAATGGATTCAAGTGGTTTGGAGAGCTGTTACCCTCACAAAATGATGGAAATGAATGACATCACCAGGGAAAACATACAGGTTGCAAGGAAGACTCTCTCTATACATACCCTTTAAAATCAAGCAAAAGTTCAGAATGTCCGAAGCCATTACTCTGACTGCATATTGTATTAGCAATCCTAGATAGTGAAATAAGAAAAGAAAAAGAAATTGAAGACCTATGGCTTAGAAAAGAAAAAAATTAAAAAGTCATATATAAATGTGTCAATCCTATGTTGAAAATAATATGATTTTCCATTTAGAAAACGAATAAACTAAAGGTCTGTAAATAATTGTCAGCAATGATAGAGGAGTTTAGCCGTGTAGCTGAATATAAGATCCATATACATAAATCAGTTTCATTTCTTTGTAGCACCAAGAAACTTAAAAATGTTGCTATCTTTTCTGTGCCAACAAAAGTACAAATGGAATTGGAAATAAATCTAACAAACATTGTAAAGACTTGTGTGCAGAAATTTGTAAAATTTCCTTGCAAAATATTTTAAAAGACCCCAATAAATGAAGAGGTAGCCCATGTTTAGGAATTGGAACATTTCATAGCAGAATGTAATATTTTTCCAATTTTTGTATGATTAAACTCCACTCCAGTAGAAGCTCAATGAGGTCTTTTGCAGAATTTAAATTTTATTATTTTTTCCTAGTCCTGGGAATTGAATCCACGGGAATTACATGTATGTGAAACCATATCTAGTAGGATTTGACCATTTGCCACTAAAATTGAAAGGGAAGAACAAAAGACTACAATATTCAAGACAGTTTTAAAGCAAATGAAAAGGCAACCCTGCTTTGCTAGATATTGGGATTTATGATAGCATTTTTGTAATGGATACAGTGTAGCATTAGTGCCTGAGTACCAATTTGCCAAAGGACCAAATAGAGTCCCCGCAAGCAGAGCTTTGCATAACTAGAACATTTAGGTACCACTAATTTAGGTCAAACTGAATTATCAACCAGTGGAGAAAGAATAGACTTCAATAGATATATCTGGAAAAAATGGTTACCCAGAGCAACCACTCTAAAATAATGAAGAAAAAAATTAAATTATGATAACACCTCATATGATCCACTAAAAGCTGCTCAAGATGCATTAAGAACAATGTCAACACAACTGTCAAAAGTGAAAAAAAAATCAAAGCTTAAAAAAGAAAATAATAGGTAAGAATTTTTGAACTGAAGAGAGAAAAGCATTTCTTAAAAAAAATACAAAAAGTGCTAAAAAAAGGGATATATGTGACAACATTATGAACTTCTGCAAATCCAAAGACAGTGAGAATCAAGGAAAAGGTAAGTCAAAATGTGAGATTGTGTTTGTGAAACACATTCCTAACGAAGAACTAAAATGAAATTAAAAACATCTCACATCAGTAAGAAGGAGGAGAAAAAGATCCCTCAAATGGACAAAAGATTAGACAAGTGTTCCAGAAAACACCTGTAGAAAAACCAAGTGATGGGAGGGACTACCTGAAGATGCAGACCACAACAGGTTTCCATTGTGTTGGCAAAATTAAGAAGTCTGATGATATTAGGGACGTAAGAGGATGTGTGACAGGCGCGGTGGTGCATGTCTATCATTTCAGTGGCTCCAGAGGCTGAGGAAGGAGGATTTCAAGTTGGAGGCCCAAAACTTAGTGAGATCCTGTCTCTAAATAAAATATTGAAAATGGCTGCAGAGGTGGCTCGGTGGTTAAGTACCCCTGGGTTCCATCTGGCAACAAAACAAACCAAAACAAGACACTATGTACCCAGACCATTCTAGCCCAGGCTTGCTCTGTTTTCTAACTCAACTAGGTTTTGGGGAATGGAAAGGGGGCATCCAGGAACAGAAGGAGTTTTACCATCCCCTTTTTCTTCGAGTATGATGAAACTGTTCATAATGGAAAAGACAGTCCAAAAGCCCATCTATAGGAAAATATCTGCCCTCAAAATAAAAAATAAAAATTTAAAAATGACTGAAGACGTAGTTAAGTGGTAAAGTGCTCCCAGGTTCAGTCCCCAGTACAAAAAATAAAAACAAAAACCCAGGGCACTTAAACACTGAGCCACACCCCAGCCCTATTTTGTGTTTTATTTAGAGACAGGGTCTCGCTGAGTTACTTAGCTCCTCACTTTGCTAAGGCTGGCCTCCAACTCACCATCCTCCTGCCGCAGCCTCCAACCCGCTGGGATGACAGGCGTGTGCCACCACACCAGGCAAGTATCGCTATTTCTAATATAGAAGTCTCTGCAAATTAATAAGAAAAAGATACAAAATCCTATAGACAATGTAGCAGGGAAACAAATACAAATGACCAATAAATGAATAGCTAAAATAAACAGGTGCATAAATAAGTAAAAATACACTAAGCATATTAGTAATCAAGACAAGGCAAATTAGAACACAAAGAAGCTAACATCATTTTATAAGATAGGCAAAATATAAATAAATAAAATAAAATATAAATAAATAAAATAAAATGTTTAGAGTCCCCACCTGTAGTGCTGGGGAGAGGTGCCCTCCTACACTGCGCATGGGCCCGGGTCATGATGCAATGTAATTGAAGCCCATTGCTGTGTCACTATTAAAATGTGCCCATTTGACTGAGTGACTTCACTTTGGGAATTTATTTTGAAAAAGTGGTACTTAAGCCCCGACATGCACATGATGCGTGAAGCCTTCTGATCCTCGAAAAAATCTGGGGACAGCGGAAAGGCCACAAGCTGGAATTGCACACCTTGCAGAAAGATGCTGAGCCTGCAGCAGGCTGAGGGCGGGGCGCACAAGGGATGCGCGCAGGTGAGATCTCGCGAGACCCCAGCGCGCGCTTGCGGTCCAAGCCCTGCTGTGGTCCAGATGCCCCTGCCTGCTTTCCAGGGGCTGCGGGCTCCACCGAGGTGCCCGATCCCACCACTCCTGGCACCTGCCGGTTGATGGCATGTCCCTCCCTTGTAAAATCACAGCAAAGGATTCTTTTAATGTTCACGACTGTTTATACAGGCCTGTGTGGTTTGGGGAAAGATGCAGACCAGGGGCGACAGAGATCTCTTTCTTCTATTTTATGTAAATATTTTTCTGGTTTTGTAAGCACCTTACATTGGTAATTAGGGTTTATTTTGAATCAGAGATTGAACCAGGGGTGCTTAACCACTGAGACACCTCCTCAGCCCTTTCATTTAGAGACAGGGTCTCGCTGAATTGCTTAGAGACTCACTAAGTTGCTGAGGCTGGCCTCCAACTTGCGATCCTCCTGCCTCATCCTCCAAAGCTGCTGAGTGTATTACCTAGCCTTGTGGTAATTAGCCAAATTTTAATAAAATAACTGTAGCATCACAAAAAGCCAAAGGATTGCTTTAAGAGGATAGTTGAATACACAAGGGGAAAAAAGAGGATGGGAAAAAAATTCTCATTTTGCTTGGACGTTTTCAGTTACATATTAAGACCATTTGGTCAATAACCTGCTTCATAAAATAAAATCCAATTCCTAATACACTTTTTATCAAGCTCCAAAAAATGGGAACTACCTGGACTTGATCAAATGTTATCTGTGGGAAACTTACAGCAAACATCTGATAAGGATAAAACATTTAAAATATTCCCATTGAAGCTCAGGGGAAGCCCAAGGAGGCTGCTGTCAAAGTACTTATTCCTTAGTTAGCATTTTAAAATCTAGTGCTGTCTCTTGGTTTCCATTAACCTCCCATGCCTTTTGTTTGATTTTTCAGATTATCTTTGATCCACACTTTCCTCAATTGGTTTCAAATTTCACATTCTATTTCATAATATTTAGTGATTCCCAATGAGTTCCCATACTTTAATCTACAAATGCCTCTGAGTCCAGGCTAGGCACAGTGGCACAATGCACACCTGTTATCCCAGCAGTTCAGGAGGCTGAGGCAGGAGGATGGCAAGTTGTAGGCCAGCCTCAGAAACTCAGCAAAGCCGTAAGCCACTCAGTGAGACCCTGTGTCTAAATAAAATATAAAAAGTGCTGGGGAGGTGGCTTCGTGGTTAAACACCCCTGGGTTTGATCCCTGGTACCAAAAATATGCCTCAGAGTCTAGAGTTTTATTACTCTTTCATATCCAGCATCTTTCATCACCTCCAGGAACTAGATAATTACTCAAATAACTTTAGCCACTCTGAAACTCCACCCCATTCTTCAAATGTCAAAGACTTTACAAATTTAATTACTGGTTCATCAACTTTCTTCTACAATAATATTTATGTAAACTTAATCATTCTAATTTTCTTTCATGCTGGATTTTTTTTTTTAATTTTGGAGACTGGGAACTGAACCCAGGGATGCTCTACCTCAGAGCAACACACACAACACCTTTTGCTTTTTATATATTTTTTTTTGTTAGAGGATTGGACTCTGCCACATAAAGTCTCCTGTCAGCCCGACTCTGCTTTCCTGGTGGGTGTCATTTCCCAGGCAGCTTTCACAATTCTCTTTCACCATCCTTCACACTGTCAAATGTGTGTTGTTCTCAATTCCTGCTCAGAATTTTAATATTTTCCTTCATTTTGGAGGAATTATTAGCCACTATTTCTTTGCATGTTGCTTTCCTCCAAACATTCAGCTGCTCTCTGGAGCATCCTCATGGTGGCTCACATGCTTCTGGAGCTATCTTCAGTGGCATTTATCTATCACACCTTCCCTCTGTCTCTGCCATGTTCCAGGGGCTCCCTCTGCCCAAACATGTTGTTGCTGTTTTGCTCACCAGCCTCATCCACTCTGTGATTCTCACCATCCACATCATTTTGTATTTCCACAGCCCCTCTCCCTTTTTCCTTTGGAAACAGGGCTTAAATCCAGGGGTGCTTAACCAGTGAGCGATCTCCCCAGCCCTTTTTATATTTTATTTAGACACAGGGGCTTTCTGACTTTCTTAGGACCTTGCTAAGTTGCTGAGGCTGGTCCCAACCTTGTGATCCTCCTGCCTCAGCCTCTTGATCAACTGGGATAACAGTCATGGGCCACCATGCCTGGTAACAAAACCATTTTTTATCTCAAGTATCTGTAATTGAGCCTAGTGAGTCTTCTGAGTGGAAGGAGTGACATAAAATGCAGAAATAAATGAAGTCAGAATGACAGGTTCTTGGCTGTAGCTCTGTTTTTTTTTTTTATTTATTTATTTGTTGGTTTTTCTTTTGTGGTGCTGGAAATTTAAATCAAGAGCTTTGAGCCACAGCTGACTTGAAGCAAGCTTCCCTTGTCATGGTGGGATCCAGCCCAGCCATAAGAACATTTGCACTTAACCTTGCATATAAGGCCTTTTCAATTCACAAATTGAAATTTACAGACAAATATACAAATTAAATATATCTTTCTATTACTCACGAATGAAAATAATAAAATGACAATACTGTAAAATTTTATTTAACTTTTCTGCTCTCTCCTCCTCTGAGGGAACAGATTGAACACTGAACTGGGAAGCAATCCCCTAAGGCAGCGCTGTCCCATGATACAAATATGTGAGGCATAAGTGTAATTAAAGATTTTCTAGTATTCACATAAATATAGTAAAAATTGATTTTATTTACATAACCCAGTATCCATTATGGGGATATTACAATTGTGAATAGTAAAATATTACTTAATAATGTGTATGTATTTTTGGAAATGCACCCTCAAAACTAACTATGTCAAGCCTCCAGAATATCTCCGTTTACAGGACCACATTCCAGATTTAAGAGCGATGTTTCCCTTGACCTCAAGGAGATAAAAGTCCTGATGATCCTTTTTTATGCTAGTGGTGAGGGGTACATTTTCTTACCAATCTCCTCAGATCCATGGATTAGGAGAGACACTGCCCTGAGTGAGAGCAGAAAGAATTAAACAGAAAATTTCCAGATGTTGATTTTTCCCACCAAATGCTGGCCATGGTCCCTTCCATTGCAGATATCAGACAGAAGCAAAATAAAATAAAGTTCCAGAGGCCCATGTGTTCAGATCTATCTACAGCTTTTATTCTGTTTTTAAATGCATTAAAGGTAAACTCTTTATTTTGCAATTTGACCTTAGACTTAGTGGCTAGTCTATGACATTTTTCCTTCTTTGATCAAAGCCCTTACAATTAATAAGCAGGTAGTCTTGGAATCAACATGAATTGTGTCACTGGTTGTAATGGCACACACCTTATATTCCAGAAGCTTGAGTGGATGAGGTAGGGGAATCATATGTTTAAAGCCAGCCTCAGCAACTCATGAAGGATCTAAGAAACTTAGCAAGACCCTGTCTCTAAATAAAATATTAAAAAGGGTTGGGGATGTGGCTGAGTGTTTAAGAGCAACTGGGTTCACTCCCTGGTATCAAAACCAAAACCAAAACATGTACCACAGCACATATATGTATTTGTAGGGTCCATAAAGAACATCACCATCTGTGTCCTCTAAAGTTATTCCCATTGTAGAGGTGAGAAAACATAGGTTTCTGAACATCCAGTTGCAACTCATCAGCACACACAGAACTACCCAGAGAGAGAATGATATGAAATCCCTTCAATGCTCCAAAAAGGCTCATTTACTCCTGGTATAATGTATGTCAGTCTGCAAAAATATTACTTTCTCCTCATTTAGAAGAGAGTGCCTAAAAACATCCCAGGAGCAACACACTGCTTTTTACTTCTTTCATATTAAAGGCACACTTTAGAACCAGAGCTATCAGCCCAGATTTTTATATATGCAGATGCTTGGAGATTAGAGGGTGCAAAAAGCACATCATAGGCCCAGAGTCTGACTCAGGGAAGAAAATTATCTAAAACACTTATAAGAAATTGAAAAAAATTTATGTAACTATTCCTGAAAATAAATATGCCTTTTTGATTCTCTCTCCACTACATATAATTCAGTAAAGAATTAATTGTGTGTAAATATTGCTAGGACTTGCCGATATTTATCTCATATAATTTTGCATTAAAATAAAAAATCCAAATAATAGGATGCATGATTCACTCTCAAAAACATTCAAAACAAAAAGGTTTCAAGGAAGAGGATTGGATGTTATATTGAATGTGTCATAGAACAATTTACTTACCAAATAATTTTGAGAATATATCTTTGTATTTCTGCAGTCATAGGAAAGGGAAATTTCTTATTTTTCTTTCCTGTCAGAATTTCCAAAGAAAATCCCTAAAATTCCAATTGAAATAACCTCCAAAAATAAAATGAACAAGAAAACTATAATACATAGTGAATAAATAAAGGCAAATAAAAATTTTAACAATAAAAAGTAAGACTATTCTTTTCCTGAAATCAAACTTAATCTGCATTGTTAGATCTATTTTCTTATCTTTGAAGTCAGAAACCACAAAAAATTCAGGCAAGAAACAAGCTGCCTCTTTATATATGATATATCTGTGTGTTCAATAATCAAAAAAAATTTCAACATCTTTAGAAATTAATGTAAACTAAAATCCCATCATAGATGAAATTAAATAGTATCAATTAAGATATAAAACAAATTATAATAAACTGAAGGCATTAAAATGATTATAACTATTTGTAGTAACTCTTTTGCTATTAAAGCTACATGATACTCCTCCACTAGAAACAGTGAAATCACAATCACATGTGACCATGATAACACCACACTTTTGGTCACACTATTCAGTTTAAAAATCAGTATAAAACACCATGTTTCAGTTTCTTTTGAGAGCCATATGCATGTGGTATTTCCCATGTATATATGTCTTATCAAATATATATATAACTTATGAGAAAATAAAATCATCAGAAGCACATAAAAGACACAATTAAACATCCCATGTGAAGGTGATAAAACTCATTATTATCAAGATGACAATTTTTCTCCAAATTAACCTACAATATTTTCTCACAAAATTTCTATGAATTATATGAATATATCAGTAAATTTTACCTTTGTGTGTATCCGCAAAGCAGTAATTAAAAGAAAAAACAAAAGTATAAACAAACAGAAGGAAGACAGGGGAAGTTAGAGAGGAAAAGTACAAGGTACTGAGGTGGACCAAATTATATTCCATGCTTGTATGTTTATATCAAACTGAACCTAAGCATTATGTATATTTTTAATGCAATAATAAAAAATTCAACATGCTTTTCTTTTTTTTTTAATATTTTTTTAGTTGTTGATGGACACAATGTCTTTATTTTATTGTTTTGTATGTGGTGCTGAGGATCGAACCCAGGGCCTCATGCATGCAAGGCAAGCGCTCTACCGCTGAGCTACAATCCCAGCCCCAACATGCTTTACTTTTAATGAAAGCAACCAAAACATAGGGTTCTGAAATTTATCCACAAAGTTAAAAATATATGTAAACTTGGCCAAGAAAGTTTTGAAGTATAAGAGCAAAAAAAAGTAGTTATTACCTAACATGTATATTAAGAAACTATACTCTTAAGAATTATAAAGAAGTCACAATATATACAAAATCCATACACAAATCTATGTATATGTAAAAATTCTGTACTTAACTGTAATAGAAAAGTCTATATAAATCAAACCATAACAATGCCAATCTCACAACTTAGCTAGACATCTATCAAAATGAAAAAATAAAATACCTCAGATAGAGCTCAGTGGTAAATCACCCTTCTGTTCAAATGCAAAAAAAAAAAAAGAAAAGAAAAGAAAAACCACCACCAACAAAAAACACCTATCTCAGGAAATCTCTATTGACCACAGCTCCTCTCCAGTGGGAAAAGAGATACTTGGAGATTGGAAACAGATATTTGGAGATTTGATTCTTATAATTTTTTCCGCCTGACAATCACCATAAACTCTGGGGAGACGCTGGGCTGCCGCACACACCTGGCCAGATAGGACTTGAAGCAGGGACTGAGGAGACCCTGAGGGGATGAGAAAGTCTGCAAGGGGTCTCCACCACGGACATGCTCCCCCAATGACTGGCCAGTAAGACTGAAGAGGCACTGCCCCTGAGGAGGGCTCAGGCTGCAGACCCCAGAGAATGCCTGGAGTCCAGGACTGCCAGCCCCTGCTCCCACCACAGCCAGTCCTGCTGTTCCAAAGGTCTCCCTGCCCAGGCTCAAGATGCCACTGCACACTCACCATTTCCTGGTGCTCAGGAGCCAGACCTGCTCCCTAGGAATCTTCAG
>PVHX01018059.1:0-38033 GCA_004024805.1 Geosciurus inauris
ATAGAATTAAAGAGAATAAAGGTGCAACTTTCATAGGTATTCCAGTTCTCCCAAAACTTTCCCTAATCTCCACTAGTTGGTACTGATTTTCAACTCTTCTTTTATTTAGCATTTGTTATTTCCTTTCTACTTGGCATCAGGCTTACACAGATCTTGCCCCAGTTTGATTATTAGTGTCTTTGAGGAAGGCATGGATTTATACTTAGTTCCTACATTAAGTACTTACAAAAAGTACTTTGAATAATAATTTTAAAAAATTGAAGGGGTAAAAAAAAGGAATATGAGTATGTTGGAAAATTCTTTTTAAAAACCTTGAATCAGAAAAGGGCTCTTTAAAATTTTGAAAATGGTTTGCTTCATAGGACAAATTTTTTAATCTACAGAAAGCTTTAGTAAAAGGCAAAAGATATGTACAATCTGAAGAGAAACCAGAGTATGTTTAATAATCTACAAAGACAGAAAATAGTACTTATCAGTTGTTTTCTTTTAAATATTTTTTAGTTGTCAGTGGAACTTTATTTTATTTATATGTGGTGCTGAAAATCGAACCCAGTGCCTCACACATGCTAGGCAAGTGCTCTACCACTGAGCCACAACCCCAGCCCTATCAGTTGTTTTTTAATTTAAAAAAATGTGTTAGTCCTGAACAGGGAGAATACCCTGGAGGGAAAGTTGAGCAAGCTAAGAGACAGGAGTTCTCCAAAGTGAGTATCTGAAGGCCCAGAAGAATTTCATACCACATTGCTGAAATTCAATAATATGATTACAGATTATATGAAAAGGTATGCAAAACTGAAGGAACTCCAGAAAAAAAGAACACTTTATCCCAGTTTTCAAAAAGGTAGACTCAGTAATTTCAGTAAAAATGACATTTTTTCCTTTATACCATGGGTTACTAAAGAGACTAGAAACAAAAGTACTATTCAATAGCCTTCAACATGCATCCATCAGGAACAAAAATGCTTAACTCTCTATTTTTATTTTGCTTTTATACTGATGCAAAAGTATCATAACCACATGGAATCTTCAGCAAAGTTTGTATAAAATTTTTATTGTAGACAAGTTATAAAAGTTGAGCAGCTGTTAATATAGATACAGTTTTTGAAACACTACATAAGAAAAGGATTATTAGCCATGAATTCAGAAAGAGCTCTTGCTCCAAGGCTCTGTGCTAGATCTTTTTTTGGTTGGGGGCGGGGAGCTCGACCACTGAGCCACATCCTAGCCCTATTTTGTGTTTTATGTAGAGACAGGGTCTCACTGAGTTGCTTAGCGCCCCGCCGTTGTTGAGGGTGGCTTTGAACTCACGATTCTCCTGTCTCAGCCTCCCAAAGTGCTGGGATTACAGGTGTGCACCACCGTGCCCGGCTTCCTAGATTTCTTTTTCTTTTTTAATTTTTTTGTTGTTGTTGTCAATGGACCTTTATTTTGTTTATTTATATGTGGTGCTGAGAATCGAACCCAGTGCCTCACACATGCTAGATAAGCGCTCTACCACTGAGCCACAACTCCAGCTCCCTAGATCTCTTTAATCAGTAATTTTAATGGACTTACAGAGGGTTTGATTCGAATTGCAAATGTTATTGACCTGACTTGTAGCCAAAATAGGATAATCAAGATTATTGTCCAATTAGCAGGTACCTAATAATCATTCCGTTGTTCTATTCTTTTATATTACAAATGAAACACTGACAAACAGTACACGTTCAGAGGAAAGCCATTAGATCTGAATATCATGTTCTGTGAAGGAATTAAGAATGTTTAACTTGGGGCTGAGCTTGTGGCTCAGTGGCAGAGCGCTTGCCTCGCACGTTTGAGGCACTGAGTTCGATCCTCATCACCACATAAAAATAAATAAACAAAATAAAGACACTGTGTCCATGTATAACTAAAATATATTTTTAAAAAAAGAATGTTTAACTTAAAGAAGAGAAGACTGAAGGGGAAATGTTTTCAAATATTTGAGTGTTAGGAGTCTTCATATATTCAAGTGACCTTCCAGAATGTAATTTAAGGCCATTATTTAGAAGTTATTTAGAAATAATGTTTAGTGTTAAATAGAGAAAGGTGAGCATTTGTCAGGAATATTACTAAATGATATTTCCAGATAGGTTAGGTGATTAAAGGAAAATACCTCTAAGGAAAAGTTCTTTCTGACTTCAATATGAATACATGAATGACACCAACTATCCATAGATTGAGAAGAAATATTTTAAATGCTATTTAACGAGGAGTATTTTCGGATTGAGTATTCATAAAGGTTACCAATAAGTCCAGAGCAAAAATTAACTATTAGCATTTCCTTATCAGAATAGAAGATTCTCTCACAAAAGATTTGTTGCTTATGTTCCTGTTAGATTTTTGACCTTAGAAATACTATAGTTTTCTGCTGCTGTGAAGGTGACCTTCAGATAATCAGAGCCAGCCTGGGGTATTTGATCATTTGCTTTAAATCTAATGTCATTAATGGCATTTCCATAGAACAGTACTTGAATAAATACCTTTAGCTCTAAAACTGTCGATTCATTGATTGATAAGTTGATATTTCAAATTTGTTTCAGAATAGGATTCTTAGAAATAGTGGATAATATTAACATGTAATGGGGGTTTTTGTTTTCTTTAGTGGTTACCCAGGCTGTCCTTACCCACCTGGTGGTCCTTACCCTGCCACAACAAGTGCCCAGTACCCTTCCCAGCCTCCTGTGACCACGGTTGGTAAGTACTTTTTAACACTTAACTTCTCTACATAGGAAAGTCAAGGTCTCCTACTATGATAAGTGCATTTCCATTTTAC
This sequence comes from Geosciurus inauris, assembly GCA_004024805.1. Classification (NCBI taxonomy): domain Eukaryota; kingdom Metazoa; phylum Chordata; class Mammalia; order Rodentia; family Sciuridae; genus Geosciurus; species Geosciurus inauris. Next base: position 2,795 of record PVHX01018059.1, read on the forward strand.
CTGTAAAATTTTAGAGTACTCTTCATTTCTTAGAGGGAAAACTTGTGGTCAGTTTCCTCTTATCTAAAAATTGAAGTGAGTGAGTAATCATCATATAAATTAGTCTTCTGCCAAGTATAAAAATATATCTAATTCTCATCATGTTTTTCTATTTGCCATATGTTTTTATTGGTGGACCTTGTAGGTATTGAACTATTAGCAAGTTACCTAGGTTTTTCTGGCCTGGTTATATATAAAAACAGATGAGTATTTTTTAGGAGAAATAAAAACCATGAATAGTTAATAGGAGTGGGTCAAGTAAGAACAATAGTTTTTGGTTTTGTTTTGTTTTGTTTTGTTTGTGTATATTTTTCATATTAGAATTGCCTGAAATGTTTTCTTCAACTGAGAAAAATAAAGCAATAAGAGAACTTCTACACACTGCCATACCTATACATGCCTACCTGCCACCACCATATCTGCCTTCTCTCGCATGCCCCACAGCTTAGTCCTTGTTACCCTCTAGTCAGTCTCCTGATTTCCACAAGTCATTAAATGCCATATCTCTGCCTGCAGTTCCCAAGTTTATGTTTCTAGCTTACACCTTGAACTCCAGATTCTTCTATCCAAGTGCCTTCTCAGTATCTTCACTTGGGTACTTAGTGGACATCTCAAAGTAAGTACAGCAGAAACTGAATTCTCAAGTCTTTTCACACAACTTCCCCATCTCTGATGATATCTGTTCTATTTTCTAACTTGGAGTCATCCTTGATTCCTCATGTAGAATTCTGTTGTCTTCAAAATGTTCTAGAATCTCATAGCCAGTACTGATTCAAGTCATCATTCTCTCTCTCCTGAATTACTTCAAAAGCCTCCTACAAAGGCTTTTCTGCTTTGATCATTGGTCCCCTACACCACTGTGTTTTTCCATAGTTTTTATTTTGTGGTGCTGGGGATTGAACCCAGGGCCTGGTGCATGCAAGGCAAGCACTCTACCAACTGAGCTATATCCCCAGCCCTAACCACTGTGTTTTTAATAAAGCATGCAGAGTGATCCTATTAAAATGTGAATGAATTATGTCACTCTTCTACTAAAAACCTTACAGTGGTTCTCTGTTTCACTCAGAGCTCAATCCAAGGTTCTTGAAGGCCCTATGTGATCCTATCCCATTACTTCTGTTACCTCACCTCTTTCTGTTCTTCTCCTATTGTAGATTTGTTCAATGCCTATTTCCTTTGCATGATCAGCCAGACCCATCCTCACCAATCTGCTACCACCTCTACTACCTTCCCTTGCAAACTCTTAACATCTAATAGGCTTCTTCAGTATTTTTTCTGAGTGCCTGAATTAATAGAGGATCTTGTGAAATTTGCTTTTCTGTTATATATTCTGATAACTTGTAACCATCCTGAGATGTGATGTATATGCCCCTCCTCCAAACAGGGTTTATGTCCACTGTTTTTGTCACTGATACACTCTAGTTATTAAAGTTCTTGTGTGGTTTTGCTATATTAAAATGTATTCATCCTTACTCTTTCTACAGTATAATAATTTGAATAAGAAACCTAAATGAATGGGAGATCTTTAGTCCCTGATAAGCAAAAAAAGCACACTAAATCTTGATAAACTCTCTGTTTTAGTTCACACATAAATAAAACAGGATTTGTGTGCCAGACATGATGGCACATGACTGGAATCCTAATGACTCGGGAGGCTGAAGCAGAAGGATTACAAACTTAAGACCAGCCTTACTCAGCAACTTAGCAAGACTCTGTCTCAAAATTAATAAAAACCAAAAACAGGAATTTGTCACCCTGTTTCTCGATGATGGTATGATTCCTTTGATCTGTAGAGACCCTCAGTTTATAAAGATCTTTTGTATGTTCTCTATGATTTCCATATATCCAAAATGGGCTTACATGGAAAAGAGTATATTTAAAGTCAGATCTCATATATGATTTTTAGAACAGACAACCAAATCAACTAATATCACATTTTTTTAAAAAGAGTGCTGTCTTAGGCTAGAAGCAAATTACCATTTTATGATAATCTAGGATATCCTTTAATGTATATTATTTTTCTACCCTTTGCTGCTTACCTACTTGTTTATGTTTTAATCTGTTGAACGCTGCTGAACCTCAAAATTGTAATAAAAGGAAGCAGAAACAAGAGTATCATTTGAATATTGGCATTCACAAATAATATTTTCTAAGTATATCAGTGGTTAGGATTTGTGCAATTATTCTATTACTGAGGCCATGTAAAAGAGTATGATTATTTTTCCTTATTCTCTTTGAAACTTGGCAATTTTGCTCTATAGGTTTTGATTTTATGGTTTAAAATACCTGATTGAAGATACCAATAATTAAATTACATCTTTTGATGTGGCTCTGTGTTAGTTCAGCTATCTTTAGCAACAGGGAAGTAAAAGGACCATTTAAAACTGAAATAGGGTAGGGGGTGTAGCTCAGTGGTAGAGAATTTGCCTAGCATTTGCAAAGCCCTAGGTTTGATCTGCAGCACCATAAAAAAATTAAAAATAAAGAAAAATGAAGTTGGGGCTGGGGTTGTGGCTCCGTGGTAGAGTGCTTGTCTCATATGCGTGAGGCACTGGGTTCAATCCTCAGCACCCCATACAAAATACATAAATAAATAAAATAAAGGTTTAAAAAAATCTTATTAAAAAGTAAAAGAAAAATGAAGTTAATAGAGATTATACTCTTCCTAGCATCCTCTTCTGAAAACACGATAAAGAATAATGAAAATGGATGCAGAAATTGAGACTTAAAACGCTTTCTGACTCCTTTCAGCTTGGTTTTGAATAATAATTAAAAGAAAACGAGAATTTGTTTTGCTGTCCCATTTTATAGATTTTTTTTTTTGATAGCTTCCTGACCAGTCTAACCTAAAACCATTCCTTCATGAAGTTGGAGTTCACCAAGAACATTGACTAAGCAGTGAAGTTAGCTGTTGAATAACAAAAAACCTTGGAGCTAGAGATATGGCTCACTGGTAGAGTGCTTCCTTAGCATGCATGAGACCCTGGGTTTGATCCCCAACACCACAAAAAGAAAAGGAAAAATCTATTGTAGATGCTGTCTGTGCGAGTGTAGTGATATTTTAATGAACTTATTGTATTATATAAGGGAGAGAGAAGTTGTGATCTGTAAATTAAATTCTTCCCAGAAGTCATTTTAAGACCAAGTGTGCTTTTTGGAATCTGTCTTTGCAGTCATTATCTGAAATCTTTTCCTCTGGAAAGCCATTGGGAAAAGAAGTGAAGTTGGACAATTTTCCTTAAAATTTTTGTCCATTATAGGCATTATTCACCACAAAATTGCATCAGAAGAAAGATAAACTTTTCTTGATACCTAAGGATAAAACTTAAATTTTTTTTCTCTTTTTTTTTTTGTCTTTTTTTTCATGGCATTGGGGATCAAACGTAGAGCCACTTTATCCCTAAGCTACATCCCAAGCCCTTTATATTTTCACTTTTTAGTATACTTCAATTTAATTTGTAAATTGGTTTATTTGTACATAATGATGAGACTTGTTACATATTCATACATGTACACAATATGACAATATAATTTGGCCTTTGTAACTCCCCAGTATTTCCTCTTTCCCTTCTTTCCTCCCTGCTCCTGGTCCCCTTTCTGTGCTTTACTGATCTCCCTTTGATTTTCATGAGGCTCCCCACACACTGCCCCAGGAGGCTTTCTTTTCCTTTTTCGTCTCTAGCTTCCACGTGTGAGAAAAAAACATATAACCTTGAGTTCGAATTATTTTCACTTAATATTCAAGTTCCATCCATTTTCCTGCAAATGACATAATTTTTTTTTTATGGCTCCATTGTGTATGTATATCACATTTTCTTTATTCATTCATCCATTGATGGATACCTAGGCTGGTTCCCTAGTTTGCCCAACCCTTTTTTATTTTTTTGAGACAGGGTCTCACTGAGTTGTCCAGGCTGTCTTTGAACTTGCACTCCTCCTGCCTTAGCCTCCCAAGTCACTGGGATTACAGGTTGTGCCACTGTGCCCAGCTAAAACTTAAAAATCTTTGAAGATTTAAAAATGTAAATTGCTATTTCTCTAGATTAATAGCATATGTTTGTTTAAATCTTTATTTTTTTAAATTCTTTTTAGATATACATGACAGTATATTTTGACATATGATACATACATGGAGTATAACTTATTCTAATTAAGATCCCATTGTGGTTGTACATGATGTACATGGTTGTGTATTCATATATGAACATAGGAAAGTTATGTTTGATTCATTGTCTTTCCTATTCCCATCTCTCTTCCCTTCCCTTCATTCCCCTTTGTCTAATCTAGTAAACTTCTATTCTACCCCTTATTGTGTGTTAGTATCCACATATCAGAGAGGACATTGGCCTTTGGTTTTTGGGGATTGGCATTTCACTTAGCATGGTAGTCTCCAGTTCTATCCATTTACCAGCAAATGCCATAATTTCATTTTTCATTGTGCTTATATACTATATTTCCTTTATCCATTCATCTGTTGAAGGCACCTAGGTTGGTTCCACCAGCTCAGCTGTTGTGACTTGAGCTGCTATAAATATTGATGTGGATACATTACTGTAGAATGCTGATTTTAAGTCCTTTGGCTATATACCAAAGAGTGGGATAACTGGGTCAAATGGTAGTTCCATTCCAAGTTTTCTGAGGAGCTTCCATACTTATTTCCAGAGTGGTTGTACCAATTTTCAGTTCCATCATCAATGTTTGAGTATACATGAATGAATATGTAACAAGAAGTCTCACCATTATGTACACATCCTCGCCAACATTTATTGTTACATGTGTATTCTTGATAATTGCCATTCAAACAAGAGTGAGATGGAATCTCAGTGTAGTTTTTTGTTTTGTTTCATTTTGGTTTATTGGCATTTCTCTAATTGCTAGAGGTGTTGAACATTTTTTCATATATTTGTTGACCTTTATATTCCTTTTACAGTGAAGTGCCTATTCAGTTCTTTGCCTAGGCTGGCTTTGAACTTACAGTCCTACCTCAGCCTCCCAAGTCACTGGGATTACAGGAGTGTGCCACCACACCCAGCCATATGTTTCTTAAGAGTGATACGTTTTTATTAGAACTGGGCACATAACCAGGTTAGCATTGCCAAAACTATAAGAGAACTTGAACTCTGATTTTAAAAATTTAAAACTACTAGTCCACTACCAGGTTGTAAAGAGTAAGTTTAGTAAACAGCATTAATATTTATTTATATTCTCTCAGTAGAAGATGCCAGAAAAAAACAGGAGCAGTTATGGATATGTGGTCATTTGTATGTTTTCTAAGCTGAAAAATGGGCAGTCAAGAAGCTTTGGTCCCTATCTGGCCATTCCCACAGAGGATACCAAACTCCACTGGATAGAGAAAAGTGGCATAAAGTAGGATCAATTAATTTCCACCTTGATTCATACATAGCACTGCCTGCTAGATCCTGATGTGCTAGTTGTACACCCAGTTGGAAATGATCTAGAAGTGATGAAAGTACTGGATATTATAATCCATAATAAGAAAGACTTAAAGTTTATCAAGCAAATGTTGAAGACTCTTACTCTATTCCAGCAGCTCGGGAGGCTGAGACAGGAGGATCACGAGTTCTAAGCCAGCCTAGGCAACTCAGCAAGACCTTGTCTCTAAATAGAATATTAAAAAGGGCTGGGAGCCGGGCACAGTGGCTCCAGCCTGTAATCCCAGCACTTAGGGAGGCTGAGACAGGAGAATCGCGAGTTCAAAGCCAGCCTCAGCAACAGCGAGGTGCTAAGCAACTCAGTGAGACCCTGTCTCTACATAAAACACAAAATAGGGCTGGGGATGTGGCTCAGTGGTCAAGTACCCCTGAGTTCAATCCCCAGTACGCCCCCCCCCAAAAAAAGGGCTGGGAATGTGGTTCGATGGTTAAGCACCCCTGGGTTCAATCCCCAGTACCACAAAAAAATAATAATAATATTACTCTAGTATGCCCAGGAAAAGTATGGTGCCACTCAGTGAAACCTCCACATGATATGAATATAGATATGAAGAAGTCATTGGGCTAATTTTTGAAGTTCAGCAGATGATGTAATATCAGCCATGCTTCCCTTGTGCCATAATCTCCAGTTTTATTTCATCTCAGAGTCCTGTTATCAGATTGTGGTACAGATGTCTTCAACCTTGATTTACTTCATGTTTTGGAAACTCTGAGATAACTAAGGGAGTTGGGGTTGGAAGGGAAAATCAGGTGCTCCTGGCCTACAACTTGACCTTGAATAAGAAAGATCTATTATTTTGACATTTTGAATGTTTGGCTGCTTTTGATTTGGTTGTTTAGATTCTTATCCTTAAAAGAAATCATGCAGCTTATTCACATCTTGAAGAACAGTGTTTTAAATCCATGAAGGGATCTGGGATGTATAACATTAATTTTTTGTGTTCCAGTATAATTCCATTTCCAAATAAAAGACTTTGTCTTATGTATATGAAGTAAAGCTTGTGATTTATTTTAAAAAATGCTATCAAAGCCAGGAATGGTGGCACAGGTTTGTAATCCCAGAGACTCAGGAGGCTGAGGCAGGAGGATGGCATGTTTTAGGCCAGCCTAGACAATTCAGTGAGACCTTGTTTCAAAATAAAAAAATAAAAATGACTAAGGATGTAGCTCAGTGGTACAGCATTATTGGTTCCATCCCCAGTACAAAGTTAAAAGATTTAAAAAAAAAAAAAAAAAAAAGATGCTGTCAAAAGGAGACTTATATTTTTACAAACAATTCTTGTGACGTTTTCAATACAAACAACTACATAAATCTTTAATATTGGGAATCTTTTTTTTTTCCTTGACACATATGGTGTCTTTTACTAATTTCTGTTTGACACTGGAAAAGGTTTATCTTGTCATTGGTCCCATGTCCCACTTGGATGTTTTTATTCTAATATATTCGTTTACTTTGCAAGGGCTTATTTCAGAATGTTTTTGATGGAGTTGTTAACTGATAATAATAATAATAATAATAAGCAATGTAATCTTTGGCCATCATAATATTAGACAATCATGTTCGGTTTCTAATCATCCCTGTATCCATTTTCCCATTTTCCTCCTCTATGATTTGAGTGTATGTGTTTTATCTTACATTCATGTTTCATAATTCTTAGTAAGCTTAGAATTTTCTTTAAGCTCTCAAATACTGGCATGAAGCCAGGATTTCAGACATGCCACTCAAGAGTAGCAGGCATGAGTTTATTAGAAGGCATAGGAAAAAAGAAAAGGGGACGCTTTGAAGGGAGTAAGAGGGTCCTCTCAGAGAAAAGTATACCACACTCTTCCTGCCCTCCAGTTTTATCGTAGGTTCTGGGGAAGTTTCCAGAGAATCTCGCCCACGTCCACCTCTTGATTTTTTTTACTGACAGCCAAATGGCATCAGACTTTCCAAGTCCCCACCATGCGTGGTAAAGGTCCAGGGCAACTCTTTGTCATTTTGGCCTATACTGACCTATTCTAATTGAAATTTGTTCTTTTTTTTTTTTTTTTAATATTTTTTTAGTTGTAGATGGACACAATGTCTTTATTTTATTGCTTTGTATGTGGTGCTGAGGATCGAACCCAGGGCCTCACGCATGCAAGGCAAGCGCTCTACCACTGAGCTACAATCTCAGCCCCTTGAAATTTGTTCTTATAGATTTTGTGTTTATTTTTATTTCCCTGAGTTTTGTAATCTGGTCTGTGTGCAGTTCACATAAATCCCCTCTGTCAGGGTAACTTGTGTTCTTATTGGCATTTTGGAACTGTATTTCACCTATAAATAACAGGGATTTGTGGAGGAATGCAGGGATGTGGGTAAATTGCTTTTTAAAAGAAAGCATGGGAGGGTGGGATGTGGTGACACATGCATGCATGCCTGTAATCCCAACGACTCAGGAGGCTGAGGCAGGAGGATCACAAGTTCAAGGGTCTGGGCTGGGATTGTGGCTCAGCGGTAGAGCACTTGCCTTGCATGCTTGAGGCACTGGGTTCGATCCTCAGCACCACATAAAAATAAATAAAATAAAGATTTAAAAAATGGTCTTCTTCTTTAAAAAGAAACAAAAACAAGTTCAAGGCTCTAAGCAACTTTGTACATCTATGTCTCAAAAAACTAAAAAGGATTGGGGATGATGAAGTGCCCCTGTATTAAATACCAGTACCAAAAAGAAAAGAAAGCAAGCAAGCATGTGGGGGTCAGCACAGTGGGCCCAGCTTATAAATTATTCTCTTACCCTCATGTTTCCACTGCTCATGTCTGTCTTTACCTATTGCTTGGGAGTCAGGTTGGCAAGAAAAAGGTTAATTAAAGCCAGCCTTGAGGAAGAGAAAAAAGACCTTTTTGTCTCAAATTTTCATCTTGGGTTGGCAGCCCTCAGGGACACAAAAATATTTTATAAAAGGAGGCAAAGTGAGACACAAAGTAGGAAATATTCATATGTAGATTTAGTTAACCAGAAAACCAATCTGAATTTTCTTGTTATATCTCCTCAGCATAAAAGTTTTTATTACCAAGTTGAGGAAGTGTAGGATGCAGAAAAATAAGTCATCAGGAAGTTACCTTTAAATTCAGAGGGCATCTGTTTTAGAGTATACTTTAAAGATGCTAGACTAAAATATTCATTAAATAGTCTGATCTGGATGGTGTTAGTTTCCTAATATACTATAAAAGTTATGTCTTATTTCCTGAGGATTAGTTTGGTAATGATATGCTACCTGGCATATAAATGGCACAGCATTTTGTTGAGAACTGTTTCTCAGAGTTATTCCTTTGGAACTGTAGAAGAGCACTTCTGAAATATGACTCTGCTTGGGTAAAAGGTCAGTATGTGGGGACTTGAGGTATGACAGTTTGCCACAAATCCTTCTTTTTTTTTTTTAATTTTTTTAAATCTTTTTTTTAGTTGTAGATGGACACATTGTCTTTATTTTATTTATTTATTTGTATGTGGTGCTGAGGATTGAACCCAGTGCCTCAGGCATGCAAGGCAAGCACTCTACCACTGAGCCACAATCCCAGCCCCACACAAATTCTTCTTAATCCAAGTAGATATAGAGAATATTAGAATTTCTTTTAAGATAATTAGAGAAAAAAATTGTTTGAAAAGTGTCCAAGAAGTAGATGAGAATCTTCCACCAAATCTTTCTTCTTATTTGTTTATGTAAACAGACTTAAAAATGACAAGCAGCTCTTCGGATTTTGAGGGGTTTTTTTTTAAATTTATTTTTTAAAACTCTGTTTTTCTTATTTCAGATTTGATTTACAATTCTTGTCTCTTTAGAAAGTAGTTGGATTTAAAGAAAGTTTAGATATATTTTGTATTAACGTCTGTGTGTGACAGGAGGTTAAGTCTAGGTCTAATCTTGGCAGGTCTAGCCTTCTCAATTGAACCATGACCTTTATGGGCCAAGCAGTTTGCTGCCTCAGCTTAATTCCCATTTTGAATATTAATGGCTCTGGCTGAATGATTCTTGGTGCTGTATGGTAGCATTTGCCTCAGTATATTTCATTAGAAACAATGTAAATCCTAGGATTTAAATGTGTGTTTTTAAAAATGAGGATTTGAAAATTTAGAATTAGTGTTAAGTTGATCCTTTAGTTCAGATATGGTAACTTGAGTTTGTTGGTGTTTGTGAAAAATTCAGAATAAATTATAAAGAGACCCACATAAAATTTCACATAGGTTATAATAAGACAAATTTTTTAAATATTTTTTTAGTTGTTGATGAATCTTTATTTTATTCATTTATTATTTGTATGTGGTGCTGAGGATCGAACCCAGTGCCTCACGCATGCTAGGCAAACGCTGTACCACTGAGCTACCACCCTAGCCCAAGACAAATTACTTTAGAAACAAGTATAATTTCCTTTTCCTAATGCCTCCAAAGTGGGGGACTTAATAAGATACCATCTTCACTAGTCTTTTTATACATCACTCTTTGGGCACTAAATTCTGAGCTAAACTCTTAAAGAAATTATCCCTTTTTGCTTTCTTTTAGGGACTTTACTAATTTAGTAAAGTGTGAGAAATTGGAGATTTTGATTTGTACTAAATTCTATCCAAATGACTAAATAACAAGTCTTTTAGTCATTGAATCTATGAAAGGCTCTCAGGAAATACAGCTAACTCTGATATATTGCATTATGAATGTTTAGCAAATGCAGAAATAACGTGTTACCTTTTTACATATCATCATTTGAAGTAGACTGCCTTATTCTACAGATGGCCATGAATGGTAAATTCTTCATTAGATAAGAAAATACCCTCGGTTAAGGACCTGTAAAATTTGGAAGTCCACAAGGCCACCCTCACTCTGACATCAGTTGCCAGTTCACGAGTTCCCAGAACCTCACTCAGTTTCTATAATTCTTTAGGACTTACAGAATTCATTGAAAACTATTGTACTCACAAATTAAAGTAAAACAATGCAGATTAAAATCAGCTAAGGAAAGAGATATGTGGGGTAATCTAGAAAGTTCCAAGTTGAAGGCTTCTGGTTGTCCTCTTACAATGGAGTCATAGACAATACTGACTTTCCCTAGCCACAACGTGTAACAATATGCACAGAATATTCTCAACCAAGGAAGCTCACGTGAGCTTTGATGTTCAGAGTATTTATTGGGGCTTGGTCATGAAAATGTGGTTGGTTCACTCCTTATGGGACTGACCTTCAGTTTCCAGGCCCTCCAGAAGTTGAGCTGTTACCACAGCAAAGCCTAAACCCCCCACCATTGTTTAGACTATCTTGTGAGGCCCAAGGCCCCAGGTAAACAAAGACATTCATATTAGGCAGGGTATTCCAAGGGCTTACAGCTCTCCCCCAGAAGCCAAGGGCAAAGGCAAGTCCTCTCCCTCTTTGGGTAAGGCTAATTCCTTACTACACAAAACCAGTTCTGTCCTAGCACAGTGAATGAAAGAAGGGTACATGTTTACCTAAGTATGGGCTGGGCCACCACGGATGTTACAAAGCAGGAATTATGGCGCACACCTATTCTTTGAAGGATGGTTTTATAATAAAGAATCAGTTGGAAACTTAACTTTGGCTTGTATATCAAAAGTAGAGATTGTTACAGAAAATATTTAATGCATGTTGCATTTTTCTAATGTCTTGAATTTATTTGGAGAAACCAAAATTATAAATTAATCTTCACCTCTCTGGCAAAAATGGCAACCAAAGCAAGTCAAAGAGATTGAATTGGGCTGGGGTTGTGGCTCAGTGGTAGAGCACTTACCTAGCATGTGTGAGACCCTAGGTTCAATTCTCAGCACAGCATATAAATAAATAAAATAAAGGTTCATTGACAACTAAAAAAAAATATTTAAAAAGAGAGAGAGATTGAATTATGGTAGTATTACCTGATAATTTGTATGTCCCCTTGGAGACAGGAATAGTATCTTTAAAGAATTTGACTCATGAAGAGGCTTATCACTGAATTATATGGCTGTTGGGGCATATTTATTTGAGTAAATTGAGGCGGTGATAATGTTTAAATCTATAATGTTAAGTATTCTCTTCACTTTTCAACACCCCTTCCAACTATAGCCCTTCAAAGCTGAAGTTATTCTCTGATTTTCAGATAGTACAAATGTGGATTAGCTCTTTCATTTGGTTTTATGACACGTAGCCATTTTAGCATTGATATATTAACAATTTTAATTACCTTGTACATTCCAGCACAAGTAAGAGAAAGGAAGGTTCCAGTAAAGCACATCCTAAAGACTTCTAGTTCCTGGGGCCTTGAGATTGCTTTTATCCAATTACTTTCCTAGAAGAAAAGTAATTCTGTTGGTTTCAGGAAACCCTTCAGCAGTTTGCTACTCATGTTTAGTATTTAGGCTGCATGTAAGGAGTATATGGTGCCTCCCTATCAGTTTTTAAACTGATCATTGTAAGAACTGTTAAGAAAGTAGGTTCCAGTTGTTGTGCTGATGCTTCAAGAATTAATTACGGGTTAATGGAAGAAAGATCCTGGGTAGAGATTAGTCTTAACCATAGCTTCATGGTAGAGATGGAATCTGATATTCAAGAGCATTAAACTCTTATTAGTTTAGATTGGCTTAGAGTTTATTGAAGGGAGAGGTAGTGCTTGTTATGGAAAAGAGCGGGATCATTTTGTTGGTAGTTAAAGTACACAAGGCATTTGCAAGGCCTTCAAGAAGTTTGCCTTTCATAGACTATGGGTAGCATAATTTAAATATAGCAGGAGTAGAACATAAGTTTAAGAATGAGATCGGGGTAACGGTGACAAGGCCAGAAAATAGACAATAGTAGCAACAAAATATCTGGTTGTAGTTCCTCCTTTCACTGATTTTTTCTTTTCTTTTCTTTTCTTTCATTTTCTTTTCTTTCCATTTCATCTCATGGAATGTTTGGTGGAGAATATTCTGAAATATAAGCTTTCTCATTGCGAATTCTTTTAATTTTTGTTTATCATGGAAGGTTTTTATTTCATCTTCAAGTCTGAAGCTTAATTTTGCTGGATATAGGACTCTTGGTTGGCATCCATTTTCTTTCCGAGCTTGGTATATGTCATTCCAGGACTTCCTGACTTTGAGGGTCTGGGTTGAGAAATCAGCTGAGATCCGAGTTGATTTCCCCCTATGTGTAATCTCATATTCTTCTCTTGTAGCCTTTAAAATTTTATCTTTATTCTGTATGCTAGGCATTTTCATTAGAATATGGCTTGAAGTGGGTCCATTGTAATTTTGCACATTTGGTGTCCTGTAAGCCTCTTGTATTTGATTTTCTGTTTCATTATTTAGGTTTGGGAAATTTTCTGATATTATTTCATTGAAAAGATTGTGCATTCCTTTGGTTTGTGTCTCCACACCTTTATCTATCCTGATAAATCTTAAATTTCGTCTTTTCATTTTATCCCATAATTCTTGGAAGTTCTGTTCATGGTTTCTTATCATCTTCTCTCTGTGGTCACCTCTGTTTTCAAAGTTATATATTTTGTCTTCATTGCCTGAGGTTCTGTCTTCCAAGTGGTCTAGTCTGTTGGTGATACTTTCTATTTTTTAATTTGGTTTATTGTATCCTTCATTTCTGGGATGTTTGTTTTTTTCCCATAATCTCTCTTTATTGAAGTGATCTTTTGCTACGTGTATTTGCTCTCTTACATCATCCTTTACTTCGCAGATCAGTTTAACTGTGTACATTGTAAACTACTTCTCTAATATTTCTTCCACTGTGGTATTAATGGACTCTGTTATTGAAGTATCTTGGTTTGCTTGAAGCAATTTATTCCCTTGTTTTTTCATGCTGTTTGTGTGTCTACCCATCTAACAGTATAGATCTGAGGCAGTAGAATTTCTACCCTGTGTCCCCGAAGATTTCCAGTACCTCATTGTTTAGGGGGAGACAAATAATAAGAACCAATGCAAACAATTTACAGCAGTAAATCAAATAGTTCCTATTATGATGCCTACAAAGTTAAATATCACAATAAACGAATAATCTGATCAGTTATGCCTATAATAAAAACAGCAAGTTTGAAGCCGGGCACAGTGGCTCAAGCCTGTAATCCCAGCACTTAGGGAGGCTGAGACAGGAGAATCGCAAGTTCAAAGCCAGCCTCAGCAATGGCGAGGTGCTAAGCAACTCAGTGAGACCCTGTCTCTACATAAAACACAAAATAGGGCTGGGGATGCGGCTCAGTGGTCGAGTACCCCTGAGTTCAATCCCCAGTACCAAAAAAAAAAAAAAAAAAAAAGTTTGAAAAGAGTTTACATTTTTACATTTTCAGATGGTGGACAGGGAGAGAATAGAAGTGATAGAGGATGTGATGATATGAGGGAGGAAGAGAGAAGACAGAAGTAAAAGATTAAAGGAAGAGTGAAAGAACAATAAAGATTGGCTGTTAACAGAAAAAAATAATCAAAGGAAACAGAAAAATATATATAAAGCAAAAATTTAAATTAAAGAATACAAAACAAAACTAAAATGTACTAATCAAACATCCTAGTTCACACAAAACTAATCCATGTAAAATAACTGGCTTCAAAAATGCCAGAGATAAAAGAAAAAATGCTAGAGATGAGAAGAGGAAAAAAAAATAGGAAACTGTATAAATGTCCATGTACCATTAAGGTTACAATTAAAAGTAAAGAAGAATTTTTTTTAAATCGTGATGAAAAGTTAAGGAATTCTTTCTGTTGGAGTTCAAAATACTCTCAGTGTCTTTTCTCAGCAGTTTTAGGTGGGATTTTCTGGAGTGTGATTCTCTACCCTGTGAATTGCTATAGTGAGAGAGGTAGTCCCATAGGTGGAGTTTCTGGAGGCAGAATTTAGGCTTAGGTGGGCTCCAAGCTCTTGGCTGAGTACTAAAATGGTCTGGAGATTTTAAATCAGTGCACCTCCAGCACCCAGTACTTGCTGGTCCACGCTGGAGGACTTTACCCCAGGGCTCCCCTGGGTTCCACTCATGTGGTAGGGGAACCAATTCTTAGTCCCCTATGTCACCTGCAGACCCTGTGTTTCCTGATTTTAGATTCAGTCTCCAAACAATTTCTCCTGCCCCCACCTTTCCAAGTTCACACGGCCAGAAGCATCTCTCCTAGCCCACCCTGCAAGAAGTGGGATTGAAAGAGGAAGGGTAGAGCCAGGTGGGTTCCCAAGACCAGCTGCCCGCTGTACCAACCTCTCTCCACGTTTGATTTTCTTCTGATCACTTAAGCACACTCTGTCATAAAGTGTGTGTTTATTGGGCCTGTATTTTGGGCCATACTCGGGTTTGCCAGGAATCAGCTTCTTCTACTGCAGCTCTGTGGGGAAACTGCAAAATGGTTCCTTCCTTTGTCCTCCACATGCCACCTGGGGAGATGGTGGCTTCTTTTCTCACACACAGATGTCATGCAGCTTCAGGTTTGGGGGGCAATGTCCTTGGTCTCTAAATGTTTCATACCCAGACACGCCTCAGGCCTCCCAAAAATGCGGGAATTAAATCTTTTAATTCCCTTATCCCTCTACAATGCTCATAGAGGAGCTCATACAATGCTCAAGCTCTCTGGCAGGAGCTTTCATCCTGGCTATGGTAGTAGCTGTGCCACTGGGAATTTTTTTCTTGTTTTATTATATCCAACCACCTGTGTCCCTGATCTGCTTTAAAATGTCTAGTTTTAGGTTCCACTAAAGTTACCCTCCCCCATTTTTTGATCACCCACCTTGGGAGAAGCTGCCTATATGCTTTCTTGGTTTTATGCCATGAAGCAGCCAGGAATGCAACCTCCTCTCAGCAGTGTTTCTTAACCTTTTTCTCATTTTTCTCGTTATTATTCCCCTAGTCTTTCAGCCCTTTTAGACATTTTTTTCCCTAATCATCCTCCCCACTAAAATGTTATACTGTTATCTATGTGTATGTCTTTGCTTTATACATTTAAAAAAGCAAGATATCATTTCCTAAATCCAATTTTTACACCTGTGGGGTATATATGGAGATGATATCACCCCCATTGAGAATGTACATGGGTCAGAATGACACTAAGACTGAACTTGAACTCAGGTTAAAACTAGAGAGAACAGGCCTCATATCCATGTGTTGTAGCTGGTAAGAGGTGAATAAATGGGCCTTTCCTTGACTGAGTGGATTGTAACTAAAGAATACAAACAAAAAAAGTAGAAAAAGTAGTCATTGTACTGTGACTAAATAGAATTAGGAAGAGGGCTAGATGCAAACTTTAAAGCATTTTATCCTTAAAAAAGATCTGGAGAGGGCTGGGGTTATGGCTCAGTGTTAGAGCACTCACCTAGCATGTGTGAGGCACTGAGTTTGATCCTCAGTACCACATAAAAAATAGAATAAATGTATTGTGTCCACCTACAACTACAAATATATATATATATATATATATATATATATTTTAAACACATATATATGGATCTGGAAAAATAAGTTGTCTTGCTGAGAAAGGAAGGTATTTTAGTTAGCTTTTATGTCACTGTGACCAAAAGACAAGAACAACACAGAGGAGGAAAAGTTGGTGGCAGGGAGGTTGTCCTTATTGTGTTGTAGTAGTGGGGTTTTGGTGGGATGAGTTGGGGGAGGGGTACCAGGGATTGAACCCTGTGGCACTTAACTAGTGAGCCACATTCCTAGCCCTTTTTATATTTTATTTTGAGGCAAGGTCTTGCCAAGTTGCTGATGTTGCTAAACTCGAGATCCTCCTAGCTTAGCCTCCCAAGCCGCTGGAATTACAGGCATGTGCCACCGTGCCCAGCTGGAAAAGTTTATTTTAGCTCATGGTTTCAGAGGTCTCAGTCCATAGATGGCCTGGCCAACTCCATACCTCTGGGCCTGAAGTCATGCAGAACATCATGGAGGAATAGCATTACTGAGGAAAACTGCTCAGGACATACAGTAAGAAAGCAGAGAGAGTTCACCAGGGACAAAATATGTATCCCAAAGGCACACCCTGCAATGTGCCTGCCTACCTCCTCCAGCGATCTCTCCCTGCCTGTAGTTGCCACCCAGTTAATTTTTTTTAAATATGTATTTTTTTAGTTGTAGGTGGACACAATAGCTTTATTTTATTTTTATGTGGTGCTGAGGATCGAACCCAGTTCCTCCCGCGTGCTAAGCGAGCACGCTACCACTGCGCCACAACCCCAGCTCCCACCCAGTTAATTTGTACCAGTAGATGAACCCACTCACTGATTTGGCTATAACTCTCAGTGTAATCATTTTACCTCTAAACAATCTTGCATTATCTCACACATGACGTGAGTTTTGGGAGATATCATATATCCAAATCTAACAGAAAATTAATTCTTTTGAACAATGAGGAGCTAGGCACATAATTAGAGGGGTTAGGATTCTTTGCCAAAGCAAAGAGGGGGAAAAAAGCAATGGAAGACTCCTATTGGTAGTTTTTGTCTTCTCTGATGATATCTTGCAGATTGTTGCCTTTGTGCAAGACGGTAAAAGAAGACTTAGGGCTTTAGGAAGGAATCAGAGGAATGGAGGGTTTTGGTTAGATTTATGGCAGGTAAGCCTTTGGAGTCCTGGTGATTGGGCAGAATATAGAGGCCACTTTGGGGAGCAGCCTGTATTCAGGGATATTTGAGATGGATAAAGAGTCAAGGCTGAGGGGAGATGCTTACTGGGAGTAGGAGTGGTACAAACACATCAGAAACGCCAGAAGAAGTGAGTGAAGGTATGAATGGGTGAGTTCAAAAAAGTTGCTAGAGTCCTCCTGGTGCCTTCATTGTATGCATGGGAGGGAGTGGATAAAAGGGTGGTGGAAGAAACTAGTGTCAGAGAAAAATGGGGAAATGAGCTTAGAGGTAATGGTAATAGCTGGTAAATTTATGAAAACCATTTGGAAGTGAGTCATTAAGAGAAGCCAGGAGTATGAAAAACAAGACCTCGGTTTTCATAGGGGAAATTTAGCCCTCTAGCTTTGCAGCTCTGAGTTCCAAAGCATAGGTTGTCTGAAAGAGTTAATACTTTTGTTTCTAAAAATATGGAATAATGAGCTGAAATGCTTTTGTAAAATGAGAAGTGAATTCTGAAACATATATACTACATGGATTTTTATGTTAATAATCAACCAAAAGTATTAATTGCCTCAGTGAACCCTGCAGGATGGATAGTTTGGGCTCCTCTCAGCAGGAGGTTACTAGATGGAAAGAAGGAGAACCATGTAGGGAGAAATGGTGAACACTGGGAGGCAGTGTGATGTAGGGACTTTTTCATTGTACCAGGGTCACGGAGGACACTGAAATCATTTTCACCCACTAGATAGTGGAAACAAAAGAAAGGAAAAAAATAGCTCTACACTTCCCTTCAAAACCTATGATGCCTAAGAACTCCAGAGTCTCCCAGGATAACCTGGGTAAGGACCAGCTTCTGCAAGAAGACAGTTTTACTAATCAAAAACTAAAAGGGGCAACAACCAGACCAGCTTCTGGAACTGCAAAAGTCATGATCAAATGGGCCATTTGAGAGCGTGTGTGGAGTTGGGCGCAGTGGCACATGTCTGTAATCCTAGCAACGGTGGAGACCAAGGCAGGAGGATCACAAGTTCAGAGCCAATCTCAGCAATTTAGCAAGGCCCTAAGCAGCTTTGCAAGACCCTGTTTCAAAAAATAAAAAATGGGGAGTGAGAGAGCTAGGGATGTGGCTCAGCAGTTTAGCACCCCCTGAGGTTCAGTCCTTGATCCAAAAAAAAGTATCTGTGACATTGGTTGCAGTATATTTTAGACAGCATACTTGCTTTGTAGACAGTGTGCCTTGGCACCAGGGAAGAGCCTGTGATGAATGAGGACATGGGTGGTGAGAGTTGGGCATATTTTCACAAACATACTGAAGAGGTCTGTTTCCCTGGTGAGGATAACTCTGTCAAGTTGATAAAACTTTTCATCTCAAGGTAGAAATGATGCTTTGTTATTCTGTAATCATCCCTTATTCATTATTGGCAGTTAAGATTAAGTATACTTCTTAGGTCTCTTTTTGGTATTCTATAGTCGAATATAATTGAAAAATTATCATTTATATGTTTGCTGATTTAGGACCATAACTGGAGAACATTAATAGTAATAAAGAGTATCCATAGTTTTATTCAAGGAAAGCCCTTTCTGGAGAAAATTCTGAGAGATAAGTTCTTTGATATGAAATGTGCAAGGAAATTGTCATACTGATTAGATTAGAAAGAGAATTTGAAAAAAAACAGTAAGGAGTCTGAGAATAAACAAGTTTATCAACTGCTGAGTTTTGGGGATGTCATTCTCTTTTGCTCACTTATTCTACCATCTTCTCTCAATAGGCAGTAAAGGAGCAAAAGTCTTGTAGAAACTGGGAAGCCTTACTAACCTGTTCATTAGTTTAGGGAAACTGTCCATTTTAGTCATTGACTGACCTCTACTGGCTGGGTGTCTCCTTCAGCTTAGCAATGAAACCAGAGAATGCACTTGACCTGAATTACTAAGTGTTTTTCTTTGGTATAAATGTATTGTCTCATTTGTTGGAGATTTAGGAATGATTGTAATATTTAGGGTCATAGCCTCTGCCTAATTGATAAAATAACTAATTGGGCTGTAAATATGGATTAAAAGAGTAATCTCTTGGAGGGTAAGTTTCTGAATTGGCTCACATTTTTTGTTTATTATGAAATTGTAGCAAACATTGTTTTTTTCTTTCCTCCTATTTTTGAAAGTGTGCGCTCATGTTTTGTTATATTCTCTGAAGGTTCCTGTGAGATGACTAGAAAGAGCTTGGGAAATAAGGAAATGGTTTTTTGTCTTTGTCTCCTGCAGGTCCCAGCAGAGATGGCACAATCAGCGAGGACACCATCCGAGCCTCTCTTATCTCAGCGGTCAGTGACAAACTGAGGTGGCGAATGAAAGAGGAAATGGATCGCGCTCAGGCAGAGCTTAATGCCTTGAAACGAACAGAGGAAGACCTGAAGAAAGGTCACCAGAAACTGGAAGAGATGGTCACACGTTTAGATCAAGAAGTAGTAAGTAATTCATCCAAGACTTGAGATTTGGGATTGAAACGTAGCCATGGCAGTGTTCTGTGTGTACCATGCTTGTGCAGAGTAAAAAGTTCAGAAAATTATAAGTGTCAACATTTTAGAAAGTTGACCATAGCTGCTGCTTTTTTTTTTTAATACTTTTTTTAGTTGTTGATGGACCTTTATTTTTTTCATTTGTTTATATGGCAGTGCTGAGAATTGAACCCACTGCCTCACGCATGCTAAGCAAGCACTCTACCACTGAGCCACAACCTGAGCCCCTTGACTATAGCTTTGTTACAGCATTATTTAAAATAAAGCCCATGTTTGTTCTTTGGAATGTAGATGATATTTACAGCATTTTGCTTGCACCTTTGCCCAAAGGTGCGACCCAAAGAAAGACTGTTTGAATACGTGATGTTGCCATACAGTTACCAGAAAATACAAATGTTATAAGAGTTTTAAGCCGGGGCTGGGGCTGTAGCTCAGTGGCAGAGTGCTTGCCTAGCATATGTGAAGCACTGGGTTCGATCCCTGGCACCACATAAAACTGAATAAACAAAGAGTTTTAAGCCATAATAAAGATCCACAGACCTTGAGTTGCAGATTAAGGGACAGTTGTTTGAACGATTTTAGAGTTATCTTCAATCAATTCTTCTAACTTGAGAGCTTCCTATAAGCTTTCTTTGTGACAGATTGTTGTTCCTTGGAGTCAGTGTATAAATCAGCCCTGTGTCTTTGTTTAGTGAAGATGAAGTAAAGGCACTAGCATAACCTGAGAGTCAGTTTCACATGTTTACCTTTCATACCCACGAAGGAGAATTAATTTCAGTAAATATGCATTTTTGATTTAAGAGTAAAGAATTATTGCCAGGCGTGGTTGCACACTTATAACCCCAGTGAGTCAAGAGGCCTAGGCAAGTTCAAAGCCAGCATCAGAAACTTAGCAACACCCTAAGCAACTTAGCAAGACCCGTCTCAAATCAAAAACTAAAAAGGGTTAGGGATGTGGCTCCAGTAATAAAGCACCTCTAGGTTCAATCCTAGTGCAAAAAATAAAGGAAAGAATTACTGAAATTCAAGGGCTTTGGAGGAAATGATTTGTACCTAGACATGGAAAATGGGTCTAGTGTAAGTATAAAGTGAGCTCTGTAGTGGCCATGCATTTTCAGAAGTTCAGGAAAAAAGACAACAATGTAATTTAGAGCCTACAGCCACCACATACAATATCCTGAAATTAGAGCTAAATGTTCAGGACTCTGCATTAAATCTTCTGCACAGATCAGGGAAAGTTATTCCTATGTGGCAGATGCCCACTTGTTTAGAGGAAGAACGTCTAGTATGACTTGGACTGGGTAAAGGGACTTCCTGGTGGAATGTATCTTGCTGATGGCTTAGTTTTCATTATCGCTTGTCACTGGTAAGTATGACTTTTGTCACTGTTACTGAATGTGCTCCACTCAGGATATTTCCACCATTATCCTGTTTTCATTTGACCTATTAGATCACACCTTTTCCTCTTCTTTTGATTAGTGTGTTATTGGAAACATTACTTTCACCCATATTTACTTTGAACAGTGTGTTATTGTTTATTAGTCTCTTCCTGTGAAGTTATCTGACAAGCAAATAATTATGTACAAATCAGTATAAAGTCTTCATGCAGGTACTGTTCTGTTTTCAGGCTGAAGTTGACAAAAACATAGAACTTTTGAAAAAGAAGGATGAAGAACTCAGTTCTGCTCTGGAGAAAATGGAAAATCAATCTGAAAACAATGATATTGATGAAGTTATCATTCCCACAGCCCCACTATATAAACAGATCCTAAATCTGTATGCAGAGGAAAATGCTATTGAAGACACTATCTTTTACCTGGGAGAAGCCTTGAGGCGAGGAGTAATAGATCTGGATGTCTTCTTAAAGGTATGTCTTCCTCACTCTGCTTTCCAGGCTTTTGGAACTTGTGCTATAGGGACACTGACCTTGAAAACCACAAACCAAAAGGGTTTCTCTGTAGGGGAGTTTAAGGTTATTTTTTTATACAAGAGCAAGCAAATGAGGTATATGACCATGAGCAAGCAGTGTCTTACTTAGAGTGCTGAGGATCAGTCCAAATAGAGAGAAATTGGGCTAGGGTCTGCAGTTCCCACCTACCTGGTTGAATCAAGATGGCTGTAACTCTTCTCTTTTAACTATTGTGTCTGAATATATCAAGGAGGCACAAATTTCCATAGGTTCTTTCAGATCATAAAAGATGCTCACTCCATCTTTTAAGTGTTAATGTTCTTAAGTTGTATAATTTTAGATTGGTTTTCCCAGATAAACAGCCATCTCCAAGGAAGTGGTCTGCTCTTTTGAATGAAGGTTTTCCTAGGCTTAATGCTGTTACACAGATATGGAAATCTGCAGGTTTGGTTACTGGGTCATGGAGAATATAGTTTTAGGAATAGCAGCAGCCATCTTTTAGATATTTGGTCCAACTGCTGGTGGTGCCTCAGTGTACATGTGAGGTTGGTCAGGTCATTTAACTGATCTTGCTTATCTGTCTTACTGTGGGTGAGAGGCTAAACCATGTGCTTTAAATCTGAGGCAAGCTCATGAATTGGTATAAACCAGAAACCCAACAGAGAACTCTACACCATCTCCTGC
The DNA here is from genome assembly GCA_004024805.1 of Geosciurus inauris. Classification (NCBI taxonomy): domain Eukaryota; kingdom Metazoa; phylum Chordata; class Mammalia; order Rodentia; family Sciuridae; genus Geosciurus; species Geosciurus inauris. The sequence continues at coordinate 24,916 of PVHX01018059.1, forward strand.
TTTGGTTGTATAGCATAGGGACAGATGCACATGGATGGGTAACAGAAGTATGCTACTTGGTAGGGTTTGGACTGTGGACAAAAGCTAACCCTGTGTTGCTTGTCCTTGTCCTTTTCCTTCTTATAGCCAAGGGAGAAGAAATGGGTAACTTCCATTAGGATCATAGTACAAGGTTTCCTGGCATCTTGGTTATTTCAAGATACAACTCAGGGATAATAAGAGTGTAGCTCAGTGGTAGAATGCTTCTTGGCATATGTGAGGGTCTGGGTTCTATCCCCATCACCATCAAAAAAAAAAAGGATAAAACTCAAAATCCTTCAACCAGATCCTGGAATGTGGTGCTTTCCCTGTATGCCTTAGAAGACTTTGCCCTAATATAGTCTACAAGCATCATTGTAGTGAAGTTTTAAAAGCTACAAGTAACGAGGTAGTGATTCCAAACAAAGGTTGATATTGGTAATGTGTTTAGATCCCATCTAGGTTATAAACTGTCTGATACTTCATGTGTGAGCCTGGATCAAAGCTGTTCTAAACTGTCAAAACTTTTTCCCCCCTCCCAGCATGTACGACTGCTGTCCCGTAAACAGTTCCAGTTGAGGGCACTAATGCAAAAAGCAAGAAAGACTGCTGGTCTTAGTGACCTCTACTGACTTCAGCTGGAGTTTGACCTCTTCTTAAAGCATTCTTTTCTTCTCTTCCTTTCTTTTATCAGTAGGTACCCAGAATAAGTTATTGCAGTTTATCATTCAAGTGTAAAATATTTTGAATCAATAATATATTTTCTGTTTTCTTTGGGTAAAGACTGGCTTTTATTAATGCACTTTCTATCCTCTGTAAACTTTTTGTGCTGAATGTTGGAACTGACTATGCTAAATAAAATTTGTTGCATAATTTTTCTCTTCTTTCTTGGATTTCTTTAGGAAAGGTCTATGAAACCTTCATAAGAAGCCAAGCTTCTCACTTAGCAACCAAAACATAATATTGATCTTATGTTACAATTTAGTGTTATTTATTCTATAGGATATAAAGAGAATTCTGTTTAATATGGAGTATACCAAAAATTAACTTTTGAAATATTTGAAATTGAAGGATTTGAGAACTGACTTTTTTTGTGATAGGTCTGGGTAGGGTGATTGCTTCCCACTAGTCCCTGCTAGATCTGTTTTCTTTCTATGGCCTGACTGAACCATAACTGTTTCTGTCAGAGAGAAAGGAGCAGAATGGCAGGTGCCAAGCTATACACCTGAGATCTGTGTTAGCTAGAAAAGATAGTCTGGGCATAATTAAAGGGGAAGGCACAGATCCTATTGTTTTATAAGCATGGTTGGGTTTACACACCATTGTGTGAGATGTGCCTCCCTCAAACCTTTTTATAATGTCAGCACATTTACCACCTGAAGTGCAAAAATAAAAACTTTTTTTTTTAAAAAAAGGGAAAAGTCGGGGCTGGGATTGTGGCTCAGTGGTAGAGCGCTTGCCTCGCATGCGTGAGGCCCTGGGTTCGATCCTCAGCACCATATACAAAGCAATAAAATAAAGACATTGTATCCATCTACAACTAAAAGAAATATTTTTTTAAAAAAAGGGAAAAGTACAATGCACAAGCCTCTTTGTTTTTATTGGCATTTGAAGTTTTGTCTTCATGGGAAGTGATGCTGTAGTCAAATTTATGATGACAAAATGAGCTATAGACCTATAAGATGTCCTGCAGAGCTCATCCAACTAGAACAAAATGTTCCCTATCAAAATGAGAGTGCTAAAAGAAGAAAACTTCTGATGTGAAATGTTTTCCTTTAAGATATTTATACCTAGCTCAAGAGAAGAATGCCCAACTTTGTCATCAGAGGGGTTTATACAGATTTTTTTAAGTATTTTTTATAGTTGTTGATAGATCTTTATTTTATTTATTTATATGTGGTGCTGAGAATCAAACCCAGTGCCTCACACATGCTAGGCTAGCACACTACCACTGAACCACACCCCCAGCCCAAGCTCAGATATTTTCTTAAAAAGTTAAAATCCACTTACAAAAATTATCAGAATGAAAACTTTCAAGGTCAAACCAAGGTTTTATTTAGGGTTAGGATTGTAACATTTACATTATTTTTGTGTGTATGTGCTTTTTACATTTTAAAATTATGAACATAAGGAGTTAAGTTGGAAGAAATAAATTATCATTGAACATCTGTTTTGTAGCAACCTAACATTGCCACAGAACTAAAATGTTTCAATTTCTCCTAGAAATTCCTCATAGTTATTATTTAATGTATATACTAGATTTATGAAGGTAAGTTCAGAGATCCAGAAATTAACATAAAATCAATTTCATCACTAAAACTAAAGACCATATGGCAGTTGTTTAAAAAAAATACATTGTAGCCAGGCATGATGACGCAAGCCTGTGATCCCAGTAGTTTGGGAGGCTGAGACAGGAGAATTGCAAGTTTAAAGCCAGACTCAGCAACGGCAAAATGCTAAGCAATTCAGTGAGACCCTGTCTCTAAATAAACACAAAATAGGGCTGTGGATGTGGCTCAGTGGTCGAGAACCCCTGAATTCAATCTCCAGTACCAAAAAAAAAAAAATTGTGAATCCACTGGGTTGGGCTTAGCAGTGAGCAAGACAGTAGTTCAGGAGGCTGACACAGGAGGATCACAAAGTGAAGGCCAGTCTTAGCAATTTAGTGAGGCCCTAAGCAACTTAAAAAGACTCTATTTCAAAATAAAAAGGTCTGGGGTTATGGCTTAGTGTTGGAGCACCTGTCTGGCACATGTGAGGCACTGGGTTCAATCCTCAGCACCACATAAAAAATGAAGGTATTTTTTTTAAAAATTGCATTTTTTAAAAATAATAAAAAATTTAAAAAGACTAGAGATGTAGCTTAGTAGTAAATTGCCCCTGGGTTAAATCCCTAGTACACCCCCCTCCAGTAAAAGAAATTATCTGGTGAATATAGTCACACAAAAATAAAAGTAGAAGTGCTATAGTAGAAATATAAAAAATATAGCAACATAAATTTGAGCCACTAACCTTGCCCCTCTGGCAGAATTCAGTATCACAAGTAATTTCTAAGGTACCAAAAACGTGAAGCCTATTAACTATAAATCACTTTTTTGTGGGCATTTTTCCATATCAGAGTTGATAGCCTTCAAAGGAACACCAGCAATGTTAATGCCACTCCACACAGGAACTAAGAGAAAAAAAATCCATTTGATATATGTATTACGATGCACAGCAGTGCTCTCACCCCCCCCACCCCCATTGGACCTATGTTGTCCAGGCTGTCCTCAAACACCTGGGCTCAAGTAATCTACCTGCTTCAGCCTCACAAGTAGCTAGGACTACTGGTACCTGCCACCACACTTGGCTCAAAGGATTTTTTGAAAATTGTTTTAATTGTCTTAGGTGGTTTTCAACTAGGAGTGTTCAATAGAACCATTTAAAAATTCAGCCCAGAAGTATCGGCGTACACCTGTAATCCCAGCTTTAGGACACTGGGACAGGGCGAGTATAAATGCAAGACCAGCCTGGGCAACTTAGTGAAACCCTGTCTCAAAATCAAATACAAAGGGGTAGGAATGTAGCTCAATGGTAGAGCTCTTGCCTAGCATGCACAAAGCCCTGAGGTTCAATCCCCAGCACTAAAAAATAAATAAAAATTTAAAAAAATGTTTTGGGTAAAAATTTTTTAATTTTTTTAAAAATTTAAAATTCTAAGTTCCCACCCCAGATCTTACATGGATTGAGGGAATCCACAATTCAGACATCTTGACAGGTTCTCCAAGCAACAAAGTGGCAGTTATACACTGTCAGCTATAAATAATTTAAACTTCTCTCTCTAATTCTGTCTCCATGGTCAGATTTCAAGGGTAGCCAGGAAATTGCTATCACCTCAGCACCCTTAATTTTCCCCAGTTATGCCCATTCTTTAATCTGAAGAATTAATGTTACTTTGCACTGCTGACCTTCCTGAACTAGTGTCCTAGGTTAATACAAACTACATCATGTTACTTAGTTCTGTATTCAAAAAGTGTTGTAATCTTAGCCATCCATATGTGGGATTCACGAACAATCTCATATTTTTCAGATTTGTGACTATTTCTGGTGGATTCTCTTATAAATAAAATAAATGTGCTAAATATTAAAACACTACTGAAAGGGTTTAAAGTGAATTTTCTCCCCACCCAGGAGCTCTCTGTGTTTAAATCTATCCGGTCAATATAGTCAAAATATATTTCAAAGTGTATGCGGGGATTAATGGTGCTTATTTCCATCCCTGGAAGCACCATCCCATGACAACTCAGACAGGAGGTTGACCTTTTGTCCAATAAAAAAACAGAAATGGGCAACATCCAAATTAATCATTTTCAGTTAATATGGTTTTGGGAAAGTGTACTCAACTTCTAGGCTATGTAAAATATCCATTAAGAGAAAGCTTAGATGAGAAAAAGTTCTTATCTAAAAGGTGACTTATTTTTTTAGATTCATCTAAATGAAAATGGTAAATCTAGGTTTTTTGGAGGGAGATACATAGGTCTGTATCTAACTCCAGTTATACAATAACTTCCATAATATTTACCAAATAGAAATGAATTATGAAAAGCCTTGTTGCTACTTTGCATACCTTGTATTATAGAAACACAGTAAATTTACTCCATAAAAAATTTTGAGAAATATGAATAAATGAACATTCCTTTATTGAGTTTTAAGTAATAATATAAAGAGATATATCTGATAAAAACTGTTTTAGTCTGTAAGTGCTGATTTAACAAAATAGATGTCATAGATTGTATCCCTTGCTGACAAAGTAGCCATCTTAGTTTGTGTGAAGTATACTCTGTGAAGTTTGTACAATAATGAAATATTCTAATATCCAAAACATTTTGAGTGCCAACATGATGCTCAAAAATTTCAGATATTGGGGCTGGGATTGTAGCTCAGTGGTAGAGCGCTTGCCTCGCATGCGTGAGGCCCTGAGTTCGATCCTCAGCACCACATACAAAGCAATAAAATAAAGACATTGTGTCCATCTACAACTAAAAAAATATTTAAAAAAAAAAATTCAGATATTGGACAATTCAGATTTTCAGATTAGGAATGCTCAACTGGTAAAAATATATACAAATATTCCAAAGTCCAAAAAATTCTGAAACACTTCTCTGGTACTAAGCTTTTCAGATAATGGATGATCAACTAACTGGTAGTAATGCCCACTAGAACACAAGGAAGATCTCAAATTACAGCCTAACTTCTTAAGAAACAAGAATGGCACCTTAAACCCAAAGAAGACAAAGAAATATTACAGTGGACTTTTAATGATGAAATAGAAAGCCAAAAGAGAAAATTACACCAAAAACTGGTTCTTTGAAAAGATCAACAAAACTAGATTGACCAAGAATAAGAACAGAAGACTCAAATTAATAAAATTAGGAATGAAAGAGTGGACCATCATTACTGATCTTGGAGAAGCAAATAGGATCCTGTGGGAATATTACGAACTAGAAGTCAACAAATCAGGTAATTTATGTAAAATATATGAACTCCTAGGAAGAAAAAAACTACTGAAACAGACTCAATTAGAAAGTTCAAATGGACCTACAACAAATGATTGAATTCATCTGAAAATCTTCCTCAAAGCAAAACCTGAGCCCAGGTAGATTCACTGGAGAATTCCACCAAACATTACAATAAGTCTTTTATGAACTCTTCCAGGAAAAAGAAGGTGGGAACAGTTCACCACTCATTCTATGAAGCCACTATTACCCTGATACTAAAAGGTAGAAGGGACATTTCAAGAATATAGATGTGAGGTTGGGGCTGTGGCTCAGTGGCAGAGTGCTTGTCTAACATGTGTGAGGCACTGGGTTCAATCCTCAGCACCACATTAAAAAAATAAGTAAAAATAAAGGATTGTATCTACCTACAACTAATATATATATATATTATATTTAAAAATATATGTATAGATGTGAGCATCCTTAACAAAATGCTTGCAAAACAAATCCAGCAACATTAAAAGGGATTATCATACATCATGACTTAATGGGATTTTCCCAAGAATTGGAATAACATTCAAAAATCAATTTATTTGTATAATATACAAATAAAGTACAAAAAATAAGCCTGGCATAGTGGCACATGCCTGTAATCCCATCTATGCAGGAAGATGAGGAAGGCGGATTGCAAGTTTGAAGCTAGCCTGGGCAATTTAGCAAGATCCTATCTCAAAAAGGCCTGGGGATGTAGCTCAGTGCTTTTCTAGCATATGCAAAATCCTGGGTTCAATCCCCAGTACCACAAAATAATAAAAAATAAAAGGGAGGATATGGATGTAGTAGCACAGTAATAGGGTGCTCACTTAGCATGCGTGAAGCCCTAGGTTCTGTCCCAAATACCAAAATAAAGTACAAAAAAACATTTTCAGGCTGGGGTTGTGGCTTGGTGGTAGAGTGCTCGCCTAGCACATGTGAGGCCCAGAGTTCAATCCTCAGCACCACATAAGAAATAAATAAAATAAAGCCATAAAAAAAAGTTACCTCAAAAAAAAAAAAAAGATTGCTGGGTGCCAGGCGCATGCCTGTAATGTAATCCCAGTGACTTAGGAGGCTGAAACAGGAGGATCTCAAGTTCAAAGCCAGCCTCAGCAACTTAGCAAGAACCTGTCTCTGATGAAATATAAAAAAGGTCTGGGGATGTGGCTTGGTGGTTAAGCACCCCTGAGTTCAATCCCTGGTACCAAAAAATAATAATAATAATGATCCTCTCACTAGATTGAAAAATTCAGGGACAAGAAGATAACATTAAAAGAAATTATGAAAATCTTTTTTTTAAATTTTTTTTGTACATGGACACAATGCCTTTATTTTGTTGATTTGTTTTTATGTGGTGCGGAGGTTCGAACCCAGTGCCTCACAGGTGCTGGGCAAGCACTCTACCACTGAGCCACAACCCCAGCCCAGAAATTATGAAAATCTTATACAGCAAATATTATACTTAATGATACATAATGGTATAATACAAATATTATACTTAATGGTGAAACAAAATGCTTTTCCTCCTAAAATTAGGAACAAGACAAGGATTCCAATTGATCACCTCTGAAAGATGGTGCTGGAAGTTCTAGCCACAGCAATTATGCAAGAAAGAGAAAAGCCATCTAAATTATTATAAAGAAAAATAAGACTTTACTCACAGATATGATATTGTACATGGAAAATCCTAAGGATATAAATAAAAATTACAACTAATTGTAATGACAAGACACAAGTTCAAGATAGAAAAATCAACATCTCTATAAACTTGGAATGCATGCATAATCCGAAAAAGAAATTAAGAAAACAATTTTATTTATGATAGCCTCCACAAGGATAAAATACTGAAGAATATAACAAAAGAAGTAAAAGATTTGTACACTGAAAACTACAAAATATTCCTGAAAGAACCTGAAGACTTAAGCCAAGTGTGGTGGCACATGCCTGTGATTCTAGCTATTCAGTAGGCTGAGGCAGGAGGAATACAAGTTCAAGACCAGCTTCAGCAACTTAGCAAGACCCTGTCTCAAAATAAAAATGACTAGAGATGTAACTCAGTAGTAGAGTGCCCCTTGTTCAAACCACAGTACTTCAAAAACTAAAAAATTAAAAATAAAAAGATGGAGGAAAATGCATATAGTAACAATAAACCATAAAATAAAAATTTTAAGCCTTTACCTATAAAAGAATGCAGACTTTAGGGCAAAAGGGGCAAGTATAAAGTTAGACTTCAAATTCTTTGTAAGATTGTGAAACTTAAATGGCAGGTTATTGAATCAGGTATTCAGTTTTTTAAGGTTTTTTTTTTTTTTTTTTGTAGTTGTAGATGAACAGAATGCCTTTATTTTACGTTTATTTTTATGTGGTGCTGAGGATCGAACCCAGTGCCTCACACATGCTAGGCAAGCTCTCTGCCACTGAGCTACAGCCCCAGTCCCAGGTACTCAGTTTTGAGGCAGGCTCTTGCCAAATGCCCAGGCTGGCCTCAAACTTGGAATCCTCCTGCCTCAGCCAGTTGCTGCAATTATAGGCACGAAAAACCATGCCTGGCTTCCAAGTGACTTAGAATAGTCATTTGAATAGCCCTAAACTGAACTCTAAACTCACAATCAGCTACCTTACATGTTTGCCATTTCCTCTTGAATGTCTTTCCACATATCTCAAATTTAACATGTCCCAGTTGGAAATCTTGATTTTTCTCCCTAAACATAATACTTTTTCCTACTTCCCTCACTTGCACTCCCTTGAAAGCTTCCCAGCCTAGGAAAATGGACCATCCAGTTACTTGTAAAAGGGAAAAATCTAGAAGCTACTTTTGATTCCTTCCTTTCCCTCACTACATACATGTAATCTGTCAGAAGTCTAGCACATTTTATCTCCCAAGTATATCTTGAATTTGTCCACTTTGTGTATGCACTGGTGAGGAGTCTAGTACAATTCTGCAGGTTTGTGCAGCAAGCCAGAGTGCTATATCACTCTTCACACAGTAATCTGGAAACAAATCTCAAAAATCACAGCCAGGCACAGTGATGCATATCTGTAATCCCAGTATTTTGGGAGGCTGAGACAGAAGAATCCCGAGTTCAAAGCCAGCCTCAGCAGCAGCGCTAAGCAACTCAGTGAAACCCTGTCTCTACATAAAAAATACAAAATAGGGCTGGGGATGTGGCTCAGTGATCGAGTGCCCTGAGTTCAATTTCCAGTACCAAAAAAAAAAAAAAAAAAAATCACAGTCTTTAGAATGTAAACCATAAAATCATATGATTAAACACATTATCTTTCCATACACACTAGTATTTAGAGAAATCTTTGCTATGCTATGTACAGTGATTACAACTGTACAAAATATATTGGTAATTTAAAATTTAATACTCATTATATTTCTATAAAACTACTAAACTTGCTCCCACGAAAATTCTTCACTGAATTGTCAAAGCTGACCTGGATAGGTAACAATAATCAGTTCTCAGCAGAGACTGCTGGGTAATACTGGAAATCATTAGCTTAAAGATAGACATATTCTCTAGACTAAATCAAGGCACATTTCTCCTTTTCTCTGGCATGCAACTGCTGTGATTGATAATCACTAGGTTGGAGTTTGCTGTGATAATGTAATCTGAGGAAAGATTTGAAGGAAAAATAAATTATGAAAGAAAACATCTGACATTCAAGTACACATTTCCTATTCACCTCAGTCATCTCACTATGTATACCCAAGTGTGGGTTCTTTTAAATCATCTACTGTATTCATTCTTTGAGATAGGGGTCTTGCTAAGTTGCCCAGGCTGGCCTCAAACTTACAATCATCCTGCCTGAGTCTCTTAAGTAGCTAGGATTAAAGGTGTGCACAACCACACCAGGCTCCGTACTCTTATTTCAGGAAATCAGTACCCAGGGTTTTGTTGTTGTTGTTGCTGTTGCTGCTGTTGTTGCTATTGTTGCTATTGTTTGTTTTTTAATATTTTAAAAGGTTAAAATGTGGATTGTCTAGTGAGTGAAGAATATTTACTTAGAGATAAATGTGATGTGAAAAGACCCTTGTACAGGAAGATGGTGGTTGTACATTGTTCAGTTATCTCCTAGTTGCCAAGTGAATAAAGTACCATAGTTAGTTAAGTGCTTAGGCTTTTAAGTCAAACAAACTAAGTTCAGATCCCTGTTCCATCCAACACTGATTTAACCCCTAATCACAAACACATTATCTGTAAAACAGTTATGTTTGGGATTTAATAATATATATAAAGTGCTTATTACATCGGTGTTTAGCACACAATAGGCATCTAGTATTGATAGCTGCTGTGATAACTACTATTACCACTACTCACAAGGAACTCAGTCTGTTGCTATAGGAAATCCTATAAATAAAGTACAACCTAACGAAATGGAACATGTTATGAGAGTACAGATTAGGAAGCAACCAACTATCTATAAAAACTGAAGAAAAAGAAGCCGGGCATGGCGGCTCATGCCTGTAATCCCAGCACTTTGGGAGGGTGAGATAGGAGAATCACTAGTTCAAAACCAGCCTCAGCAACAGCGAGGCGCTAAGCAACTCAGTGAGACCCTGTCTCTACTAAAACACAAAATAGGGCTGGGGATGTGGCTCAGTGGTCGAGTGACCCTGAGTTCAACCCCCAGTACCAAAAAAAAAAAAACCTGAAGAAAAGGAAATAAACTGATAAAAGGAAATAGAAGATTTTCTTAGAGATTTGTTTTTAGTATAGGATTTCTATAGTATTGAATTATGACATTGACCTTTGCTGGAGACAATATCTGGCATTTTTATAAAAGGGCTGCCATGTTGAGGATCCATTGTCTTACCCTTCAGTTTGCCTTCATCAAGGTAAGTGCTCATTCAAATCCTTAAAGACATTAGTCAAAAGTGGGAGGGAAGGGTAGCTAATTGGTAATCTATGTTTAACTTGTGAATTATTAGACTCAGAGAAGACACAATAGATTTCCTTAATATTTCCTCATAATATAGAAGTCCAAAATTAGAAAGGATACAAGTTACAAAGAGGGAAGTTTCAACTCATCATTAGGAAAAGAAATCAGAAACTTTAAAAGACCTGTCTCATAAGGTAGCAAACACTACCTTCAGTTTAAGCTAAATCTTCACAGTGCTCCCAAACCCCAAAGCTAGAATAATTTGAGAAAAAAAGAAAGATTATAACGCAAAGAATAAAATTAAATACATAAGTTCATATTAATGTAATTGAATTAATTGAGGAGAAGAGACTAGTCTCTCATGCAGAAGAATTATAATAATTCAATACTTCTGAAGGGTCGATGCTCCACTCAAGGAAAGAAAGTATTAACTCCGCATCCCTTAAGAGTGGGCTGCAGGGCACAGTAATCCCAGAAGCTCTGGAGGCTGAGGCAGGAGGATTCCAAGTTCAAAACCAGCCTCAGCAAAAGCAAGGCCTTAAGCAACTCTGTGAGGCCCTGTCTCAAAATAAATGCAATATAGGGCTGGGGATGTGGCACAGTGGTCAAGTACCCCTGAGTTCAATCCCTGGTACCAAAAAAGGAAAAAAAATGTGTGCTGCACAGACAGACTTCCTTCTAAAGAGGTCAGAACAGAAAGGGGAAGAGAGTAACTTCATAACAGAGAAGACTAAGAAACACCATCAGCCAGGTGACTGAGGTGAGGTCAGCATCAACTCTGATGAATTGTGTTGACAGTAGATACCCCAGAAACAATATGAAAATACATAACATATGAAGCACTTTGCCTCATCTTCCCCCAAACCACAGTCTACCCATGAGAAAAACAAAAGACAAATTCCAATAGAAGGGCATACTACAAAATAACCTGACTTGTATTCAGAATAGTCAGAGTCATCCAAAACAAGACTCTCAAACTGACACAATCCAGAGAAGTCCAAGAAGACATGGTGACTAAATATAATGTGGAATTCTAGATGTTATGAAACAACAATTTAAAAAGGACATTAGGTTAAAAACTAAGGAAATCTGAATAAAGCCTGGATTTTAAAGATACTATATTGGGGCTGGGGATATAGCTCAGGTGGTAGTGTTTGCCTTGCATGCACGAGGCCCTGGGTTTGATCCCCAGCACCACAACAACAAAAATAAAAGATAATATATCAGTATTGGTTTTAATTGTAATAAATGCACCATCCCAAGGCATGATCTTAATAATTGAATGTAAGGTATAAGTTCTATACTATCTTTTCAATTTTTTTGTAAACCTAAAACTGTTCTAAAAAAATAAAGACTAGGGGCTAGGGATGTAGCTCAGGAGTAGAGCGCTTGCTTAGCATATGTGAGGCACTGGGTTCAATCCTCAGCACCACATAAAAATAAAATAAAGGAGCCAGGCGCGGTGGTGCAAGCCTGTAATCCTAGGACTTTGGGAGGCTGAGACAGGAGAATTGCGAGTTCAAAGCCAGCCTCAGCAACAGCGAGACACTAAGCAACTCAGTGAGACCCTGTCTCTACATAAAACACAAAATAGGGCTGGGGATGTGGCTCAGTGGTCAAGTACCCCTGAGTTCAATCTCCAGTACCAAAAAGTAAATAGATAGATAGATAGGTAGGTAGGTAGGTAGGTAGGTAGGTAGGTAGGTAGGTAGGTAGGTAGATAGATGATAGATAAAGGTCCATCAACTACAACTTAAAAATATTTTAAATAAAGATTATAAAGAATGTATTCTAACTCAATCTCTCGACCCTCTTCATAAAAATGAAGGTGAGTAAAATGTCTGATCTTTGTATTCATAATCCAGTGCTTTTTTCCTTTTAATGTGCATTTGGCTTTTAGCAATTCGATTCAGCTGTGTTCTATTACACTAGGCACTGGTGTAGACACAGGATTCATCACTAAATGAAACAAAGTGAATGTCATAGCAATGAGTTTATGTATTAAGATACAATTCCATAATTTTCAGAGAGTTTACTGTTTCTCTACTAGGTGTGTATCATAAATTTGTGCTGATTAATTACTAAACAATTCCTATTGAGAATTTCTTCATCAGCAAAGAGCTTTAACGATATCACCTCCTGGGGCAAGGATGGGGTGGGGAGGGTATTAAAGTGCGCTTTAATCTGGGGTTTTTTAAAAATATTTTTTAGTGGACATGGACACAGTGTCTTTATTTTGTTTATTTATTTTTACGTGGTGCTGAGGATTGAACCCAGTTCCTCACATGTGTGAAGCAAGCATTCTGCCACTGAGCCACAACCTCAGCCCTTTAATCTGGGGTTTTGTAAAGGGCAACAAACCACACTTTCTAAGATAAACAAATACTATGGTTTGCAAGGTAAGAGAATGCAAGCTCTAGGAGCTTGTGTTAGTATCTTTTTTTAGGCAGAGGACTCAATCCCCCACCCCACAGGCATACATGGGCCCCTCAAAGTATATATAGTAAAAGATTCTTTTACTTCAAGCTTTTATGTATCTATGCAACTTGATATAGTCTGTGCCTTTTTGCTGTAAAGCATATTGTTATTATTGATGTTAACCAACAAATTGCTTTGCTTTGCCTTTTTTTTTTTTTCTTTTTGGTACCAGGGATTGAACCTAGGGGTGCTTAATCACTGAGCCCCAACCCCAGCCCTTTT